>CAUYQU010030638.1:0-23947 GCA_963574635.1 Cheracebus regulus
ACCTGCCTTAGCCTCTCAAAGTGCTGGGATTACAGGCGTGAGCGCCCGCATCAGCTCCCACCTTTCCATTTCTCAAAACAGCCTCCCACTGGGCCCTCTCACATGCCAGGGTCCTGCCTGACACGTGCGTTCCTCCTTTCCATCCGCAACTCTCAAAACCCTTGGTGTGGCCAGCTGCCTACTGCATCTCCTTCAGCCTGCAGCTGGAGACCCCATTTACACAGGAAGCCTTTCTCAGAAAGGAGAGTCTGAGTCTGCACCCCTGATTTCTAAATCGATGCCGGAAGTCACCTGGGTTCCTGCAAAAGCAAAGTAATGACCGTTTTTCGACTTTCTATTTTCATAGAAATGGTGCTTCTTCCATCATAGCACTTCTGATGCTGTGTACTCACGGCTTAACTACCCTGCCTGCCTCCACAGACTTTCAAATGAAAGTGCTGAGGGAAACGATGGCCTGAGGAGGTCTGGGGTCAATCCAAAGACATCTCAGAATTTGGGAGAACAGAATTCCCCAGCAGGCACCAGGAGGATGCCACGCAGGACCTACCACACTTCAGCAGGTCCCTGTGTAGGGTACAAAGTGCCCAGGATGAAGATGGCATCTCAGCTCCCCAGAAATTCACGAGCATCTCCTTTCATTCAGGTGACATTGTGGGAAGCATGAGTGGGAGGAAAGACCCGGATAGGGAATTTGAAGTTTATTAATTGAACCAATTTGTCTGGAAGGGACTATTTTAAAGAGAAAAAGACCATTATCTTTACTTGTCAAATGTAAGTGTCTTTCTGGCATCTATGAGAATGGAGACTTAAGAGTTATGCATGTTCAAGTAAAAACAATAAGGAAAACTATAATTTTTTTCATCTTTGCATTATAGCCTATTAAATTTGACCCTGTTTTATTAATAGGGCAAATTATCAACTCGACTTCTCTGCCCAAATTATTATGCATAAACATAGAGGTGTGGAAATTAATTAACAACTTAAAGAACTATTCAACATGATTTTTTAAAATTCCTTCAGGTGATCAATTTATGTGATATGTTTAGAATGATCCCAAGGTAACATTTGTAGTGTCCACAGTTTCTCAGTAGAAGCATTCTCCTGTTATAAATGAATGTGAGGTGGGGGAGAGATCAGCATTGTCACACAAGGTCACACGTGTGGGCTTCAAGCCCAGTGATGTTTAATTACAAAGGCCACTCTTCTTCCGCTTTTCCAAAAGTTTGTAACAGTAACTTCTGCCTTTAAGGCATGTCGGGTTTTTTTTTTTTTTTAAAGCCTTTAATACCCCCTGTAATCCCAAAACTTTAGGAGGCCAAGGGGGGTGGATCACAAGGTCAAGAGATCAAGACTATCCTGGTCAACATGGTGAAACCCCATCTCTACTAAAAATGCAAAAATTAGCCAGGCATGGTGGCTCATGCCTGTAATCCTGGCTACTCAGGAGGCTGAGGCAGGAGAATCGCTTGAACCCGGGAGGCAGAGGTTGCAGTGAGCCAAGATTGCACCACTGCATTCCAGCCTATGTGACCGAACGAGACTCTGTCTCAAAAAAAAAAAAAGCCTATAATACAAGACTTAAAGTTCAACAAATATGGACTGTTATCTATACAAAATAAGCAGCATGTTTTCTAATATATATTAGAAAATTATATATATAATTTTATATGTATATAACATATAAGTAGAAAATTATAAATAATTATGTATTATACATAAAATTATATATAAATATCTGATTATATATAATTTTCCTATATATTAGAAAATTATTTGTATATATTATTATTTACAATTTTTTGTATGTATTTACATATACAAATGTGTATTTGTATATATTATTATATAAAAATTATATATATTTATATTTATATTATATATAATAATTAGAAAATTGTACATATATAATTTTAGGAATCAAAAGCTTAGTTCTTCTACTAACATCTATGTGACCTTGGACAAGTGATTTAACCCTTCTAAGCCCAGTATTTTCTTGGTTGTAAAATGAGAGGCATGAAACTGACATCAAAGGAAATGCTTGAGGCATAGTAAACATTAAATGAATCTGAAGTCCCTTCACTCTTTGCTCCCCAGTGGGAGTCCAAGAGGAAAAAGAAATCACTTTGAAGAGAGTGGAGGTGGATTGTTATCTGTTAACGCAATGGCTCCTTCCACCCGGATTGCACTGTGACGCTCAGGCTGTTGAAATGGTTAGTGTTTTCACAGGAAGGGCAGTTCTTGATTCCTTTCTCCCTGCTCACATGCCCCTTCAGCTGCAGGATGATCAGCAAAGATAGACTGTTTCTCCCAACCACTGCTCTTTACTGAAGCCCATAGAACAAAGACAGAACCTGGCTCGATGTCCCTAGAATTAGATGGCTCAATGTCCCTAGAATTAGAGCTAAAAAAGAGGCCTTTATCCATGTTCCTCTCTCTTCCAAGTGTCAGAACTGCTGTGCACAGTGACCTTCCATTCCATAAGTGGCAAAGTGCATGACCAGAGAGAAGGAACAAGCATGTTACAGCACAGGGCAGGGCAGCAGATGTGATGCTGAGGTGTTTATTGATTACACCTTGGTTAACCCAATAAAAGTGGTTTTATTTGGTCGTTGTTCAGTGTTGAGAACATTCTTTCCCAAAACTCACATCAAATTAGGCTGACTTGATGATAAAAACATAGTTGCACAGATAATATTAGTCAAGCCTGGGCCATAACAAATGTCCGTCACTGTGCAAGATGACAGGCGTTGCTTGTTGGCTACAATCCTGTCAGATGGTGTTAATAGCAAAGAGAGAGAGAAATTATTTTAAACTCAGAAAGAGGCCACTCTTAGGGTTAAATCAAGAAATCACAAAATTTTTTCCTTAAATAAAATGGATCAGACATGAGAATTAGGAATATCAATAAAATATGTTATTTTACATTTGTATTATTCTTATGTTTTTTTTAAATGCAAGGGCATATTCCAACACATAGATAAGAGGCATTTGAAGAAATTAAATACAAAGTATAACTCTCTGGGGTTAGACTTAGGGTCTTTGCTGTTAAGAAAGAGGTTTTCCTTAAAAATGTGTTTGAGTTTCAGAGATATTTGATAATTAATTGTAATAAGAAATAAATAGAACAACAACAAAAACAGCAAAATTTCCTCCTAAATAGAAGCAACCTTAATTGAAAACAAAGTAAGCAGTCATAACTGTGATGGTTTAAATACTCCCACACAGCCCTCAGGAGGAGAGAAAGATGATGGAGTAGGGGCATGGAAATCAAGTTATTTAAGGATTATGACCTGAAATCCATGTAATATGTATTTACCTCAAACCACTGATCTCAGTTAAAATGTAAAACATTTTAGAAGAGTTGTGCTTCAAGGCTTTTATTAGTCATTTACCATTTAGTATAAGCTAGCTCCTAAAAGAAAAATTTGAAAACATGGAGGTTCATGCCTGGAATCCCAGCACTTTGGGAGGCTGAGGCACACAGATCACTTGAGGTCAGGAGTTCGAGACCAGCCTGGCCAACATGGTAAAACCCCCATCCCTGCTAAAAATTCAAAAACTAGCCGGGTGTGGTGGGCACCTGTAATCCCAGCTACACAGGAGGCTGAGGCAGGAGAATCACTTGAATCTGGGAGGCAGAGGTTGCAGTGAGCTGAGATCGCAACACTGCACTCCAGCCTGGGTAACAGAACAAGACTCTATCTCAAAGAAAAAAAAAAGAAAAGAAAAGAAAAAGAAAACACAGATGTGTAGATGGAGGAAGAGCAGGAGAAAAATGGGGTGAAGGAATCAGAGCACTAGATCCTTAAAAGGTGATATCTACAACACTAAGAGGAAATGTACCAAAATGATGTTTGGCCTTCCGAAGGTCAACTTCTCTTGTTTTACATTTTTGCTAAGGTCTGATACAAATGTTAAAAGAATTAAACAATTCTCAGGTCTTAAAATCAATTTAATAGTGTCTACTTGTTTCTTTTAAATATGGCTTAAACGAGTGCTGAAAAATGTTCACACACTTCCTGACACATTGCACATTACCTTTTTTATTAGTTGGGCAGAGAAAGCAGAAAGAATCAGAAAAGGTCCCCTGGATAGGTGAGGGAAACTAGATCAGTATCTCATCAAATATTGTCCCCTGAAAGACTAGTACCATCTCTGCCTTCTTCAGTGCTACACTCCCAGCGACAGGCACAGACCTGCAGGATGGTCTTAGGTGACCTCTGTTACCTATAAATCATGTGACCATCATTACATCCCTTACCAAATAAGCAGGATGGCATCATTTGGCCAATGAGGAAACTTGAGACTGGGGGAAATTAAAGGATTTCCCCAGAATCACACAGGAACTTCACAGGAGAGCCAGGACAAAAACACAAGCGCTCCTGGTTCTGCAGGCAGACCTGAAGCTCAGTTCCACATCCCGCCATGCGCATCACTTTGTCCAGCTGGGTGCTTCCAAGTTTACCTTAAATTTACCTGAGCCACTTACCACTGCCTAATGGACCACCATATTTCACAAAATCTAAGACACTGTGGTTTGTGACATGCAGCCACGTTTTATATATACTAAAAGAAAAACCATCACTAACTCAACCAGGACACCATGCTTTCTTACTACATGGACAATCATTTTATGCTCATTCAAAGAGCTTTTTTAGACTTGACTGGGGATAGATTTTATCATGTATCACCCCTCTGCATGCATTTTGAAGACATGAAATAAATCAGTTAAAATATTCCTAAAACTGGCCAGATGCAGTGGTTCATGCCTGTAATTCCAGCATTTTGGGAGGCCAACGAGGGGATCACCTAAGGTCAGGAGTTCAAGACCAGCCTGGCCAACATGGCGAAATCCCATCTCTACTAAAAATACAAAAATTAGCTGGGCATGGTGGTGCGTGCCTGTAATCCCAGCTACTCGGGAGGCTGAGGCAGGAGAATCACTTGAACCTGGGAGGCGGAGGGTGCAGTGAGCCGAGATGGCACCACTGCTTTCCAGCTTAGGGGACAGAAGAACGAGACTCCATCTCAAAAAAAGGTAGGGGGGGAGGACACAGTATTATAGTATAATCTTTCTATTTTTTTTTTTTTTGTAAAATATGCTAATACCTAAAGAGAAGTAAAGACAAAAAAAAACTCGATGTTAAGAGCTGTATATAATTGATTTTTCTTCCTTTTGTTTATTTATACTTTCTAACATGAACATTATTACTTGCTAATTTGATAATAAGAGGGTAACATCTGCACATTATTTTAATTCATGTCACTTTATTTTTAGGTGGTAAAAGATGAAAGTTTTCTGTACTGCATAGCAAAAATACATTGTCAATTCAATTATTTTTTGCATCAACTCTATTTTCAGTAAGTTAACTTTACAACATCTTGGCAAAAGAATTTCTTTAAATGCGTATCTAAAGCCTGAAGACTAGTCACAGTGACTCGCGCCTATAATCCCAGCATGTTGGAAAGCTGAGATGGGCAGATCTCTTGAGGCCAGGAGTTCGAGACCAGCCTGGCTAACATGGTGAATGAAACCCCATGCCTACTAAAAATGCCAAACTTAGTTGGGCGTGGTGGCACACGCTGGTAATCTCAGCTACTCGGGAGGCTGAGGCATGAGAATTGCTTGAACCCAGGAGGCGGACGTTGCAGGGAGATGAGTTTAATATTAAAAGAATTAAACAATTCTCAGGTCTTAAAATCAATTTAATTGATTTTAAATTTTTAAAATCAATTAAATGCTTTTTGCATTCCAGCAAAAGCCTGAAGACAAAACAAAGAAGGCCAAGCTAAGGAACTCTGGGATCAATCAAAAACTCTTTAGGAACTCTGGGCAAGGCCCTGGGTCCTGTCACCTGAGCAGGTCCCTCTGTTCTCCCAGCCTCTGTGATCCTCTAGGAGGCTCTCTGGGCATTAGAAGAAATTCTTTATGTTCTCATGGTTCTGAAGAGGCGGACTACAGACTGTTGGCAAGTATGAACCATGCTACTCAAAATGGCATATAAAAGCTGAGGGGAATGCCAGCATTTTGAGAGGCCAAGGCAGGTGAACTGGTTGAGCCCAGGAGCTTGAGTCCAACCTAGACAACATGGCAAAACCTCATCTCTATAAAAATTACAAAAAGTTAGGCAGGCATGGTGGTGCCCACCTGTGGTCCCAGCTACTCAGGAGACTGAGGCACAAGAATTTCTTGAATCCAGGAGGTGGAGGCTGCAGTGAGCCAAGATTGCACCATGCACTCCAGTCTGGGCAACAGAGCCAGAGCTCATCTCGAAAAATAAAGACAATCAGCGTCTCAGATTGGTCAACTTCAATCCAGACCAGTGAAGGGATGGGGTCAGGGGTAGAGGCTAAATGACATTTCCCTTAAATTCTTATGTTGAAGCTCTAACCCCTAGTACGGAATGAGATGTATTTGAAGACAGTGCCTTTAAAAAGGTGATTAGGTTAAATGAGGCCATTGGGGTGAGCCCTAATCCAAGCTAATTGGGGTGTTTATAAGAAGAGGAAACGTGAACACAGAAAGGGTAGCAGGGATGGGAACACACAGAGGGAAGCCACATGAGGACAGCGTGAGAAGGTGCCATCGACAAGCCAAGGACAGAGCCTCACCACAACCCAGACCTGCCTGCACCTTCCTCTCAGACTTCAAGCCTCCAGAACTGTCAGGAAATAAATGTCAGCTGTTGAACCACCTGATCTGCGGTACTTTATTATGGCAGCCTTGGCAAACTGGGGCTATCCAGTTAATGACCCTGAGTCAGCAGGACTCTTCCCTTAACAAAATTTAAACTCAGAGAGCTTCATCTGATCCCCCGTGGTCCGTGAAAGATTGTACATGATTTGCAGTAGTGACGAGAAACGCGGGCAGAAATGCCTTCCCCCTGCAGTGAATTCCAAAGCACTTCTTAGCTTTTATTCTCGAGTTTCTCCCATACCAAACCTCCATCATTTGCTCAAACTTTGTGGCTGAGAGACTGATTTGAAATCCCCATTTCACCTGGACTCTTTGATGGTCCAAACAGATGAAGGGCAGGTAGCAGAAAGGACCCAGGCAATGAGAAGCCTGGGAAAGGCACCGCTTGGTTAATCAGCCCCTTATGGATAGTGCTGAGTTCGTTGTACCTAACAAGATGTAACAGAAGCTTATTGCATAGGAAAAAGAAACTGATGGATTATTAGCCTGACACTCTCCATTTGCTAAATGTAGAGAAGAGATTCATTACCTTTGTCCCCCCGCCCCTTAACAGTATGGGTTTGATTGCCCTCTTGCCTACAGGTAATTCTCCATCAAAATTAAATCCGTCAGCTAGTTCTCAATTTCATAAACTATGCAGGCAGGGGGAGAGAGGAGGTCGGGCGGAGGCTGGCGCTGGGTGGGAGGAAGGTTATCTTTCCCAGGGCTATGACTCCAACCCCAAATTCTTCGAATCCAAGGGCGCCGAAAATGCCTGTATCCACGGTCCCATAGTGACACCAGCTGGTCAGATTCCAAACAACAGCCTAGGTGGAGAGGAAATGGCTCTACCATGCTCAGATGATAAATGTACAGCCCTGGCCTCTTGACACTCCACCTGTTTCAATTTAAATGACATATGCCATATAAGGCATAAATACATTTATAGAATAAATACAAAATACATAAATGTGTAGATACGTTGGCTGTTACAAGCCCCTCTTCTCTTCTCCAAAAGATCAATGACACTGTTGATGCTTAATTGTCAACCATAGTTTTCCTCCCTAGCAATTACATGCCCAGCCCTATTAGCTGGCACAGACTAAATCAGGAGAGGTCCTCGCTGGTTTACCAAGGTAGGGAAGGTGCGCCAGTGGGAAATAGAATGAGGCCTGAAGTTCAGTTTGTATGAGACAGATGGAGAAGATGGATTGGGAAGGCCAAAAACACCTCTAGATTTGTTCATTTCGGGGCTGCTGGAGCTCCAGAGTCTCTCTCCTGTGAAGGTTTCTTCCCCCAAAATGGGGCCCTAGGGATATATTTACATCAATATCAACTTTGGCTCCTGATTTTGTATTCATAGTCTTGTAGTCTGCTCCTTTAAAGAAAAGGCTTCTTTAAATTGCATAAGCTTCAGACTTTAAAAGTCTGGGATCCATACCTGCAATACTGTATATACTGTATGTGCTGGTACAAGTGTTGGATACCTACTGGATGCTCAGCACTGTGCTAGGTGCAGGGACATGCCCAAGTAAGGAACAGGAAGTCTTCCAGGAGCTTCCTACTTGGTCAATTAATCACACCAGCTCACAAAAAAAACTAACCAGCACTGAAATGCAATACGTAATTAAAGACTAGATTGGTAATCCACATTATGTGCACAGTAGCCTGGAAATTCACAAGGGAAAATAGAGATTGTTAAGGATGTAAAGCAATCTGGAATGCTTCATTGAAGAAGTTTTAAGTGGAGCCAGAAAAGTATGGCTGAAAGTAAAAGGAATTATCTAATCAAGGGGGAGAAGGGGAGTGAAAGCCTCGAAGAGGAAATGGAATCATTTTTAGTGAGCAAGAATGAGAGCAGCTTGACAGAGCCAAGCCACACACTGGGAAGTCATGGGAGACATTGGACTGAAGGAGGTGGGAATCCAGCTACCAAGGACAGGGACAGCCACTTAAGAATTTCTACTTGAGTTTGAGATCTCAAATGAGAAGAACCACACAAAGGGAACTCTACTGGCATTTTACACGATGCTTGCGCACATTTTTCTCATAACTTGCTGGAACTAGAATGAGCATTGCAGCACCACTGGATGGGTACCTGACTCGTTTGAGATGTCTGGACCACGTTGTGATCATCCTCGCCAGCTGCAGCAATAGCACCCTTAGTCCTGCAGCCAGAAAGCAGGATCTGATCATCACCTCATCCTCATGCTGTTCTGATGAGCCTCGGTGCACAACTACTAGCCCATTTTGGGCAGGGCAGGTAAGTCCCAACTGCAAAGTTTATGACACACAATATTTACCTAAAATCTAACTTTCATTCACAGTGCCTATTCCCCTTTCACTGCCTTCCTAACTTCTTGGCTGTCAGAATGTCCCAGCTTCATGCTCTTTTTGAATACCTACCTAAGGAATCATGTCCTCTAAATAAGAAGAGGAGGCTTTACAAAACCATGTAAAGGTTTTGAAATAGTCCCTGAAAAGAATGTAAATATCTTAGTAGCCTATCGAAATGCCAGACTTCTTGGCATTCCATGTCATTTCCTGTGGGTTAACCCAATATCAATTTCAAGCTTCCTGAAGGCAGAAATGATGTCATTTCCTGGCGTATCTCAATGCCTTGAATTTGCCTAGCACATAGGAGGTGCTCCTAAATGTTTGTTGGATGGATGGATGGACAGATCTTTGGTTGAATATATTTAAAGTATAATGAGACATGCTGGCTAACACGGTGAAACCCCATCTCTACCAAAAATACAAAATATTAGCCAGCATGGTGGCACGCATCTGTAGTCCCAGCTACTCAGGAGGCCGAGGCAGGAGAATCGCTTGAACCTGGGAGGTGGAGGTTGCAGTGAGCCAAGATCATGCCACTGCTCCAGCCTGGTTGACAGAGCGAGACCCCACCTCAAAAAACAGTGTATAATGAGAAACTGGAAATATGTATGAGTTGGTTCTGATAGGAGTGAACCCATCCCATTGCCATAGTTGTCAGAATCTGGATAAGCAAGACATTGGCCAACTGGGACAAAGAGAAGAATAAGACTCAAAAACTGATGGGGAGAACCAAATACTGCTGAAGACCAACTTCGCTGCTCGGCGTGGCCTGGTGCCAGTCATATTCAGGAATTAGATGAAACTGCAGCATCACTGAGCTGCCTCACAATTCCCTTTGCAGACAGGAATGCCCCAGCAGATCCCAACAGGATGCTCACCCACGGAGGGGCAGGGTGGGCTGAATCAGCCCACTAATAATGCTAACATTTCTACAGCACTTTCTCAGGTGCCAGGTTCTGTGTTAAGTGCTCTCCTTACATTAACTCCTTTAGCCCTCGTGACTAACCTAAGAGGTATGTAGTACTATTTTAGAAATAGTTATTTTGGCCAGGCATGGTGGCTCATGCCTGTAATCCCAGCACTTTGGGAAGACAAGAGGGGCAGATCATGAGGTCAGGAGATTGAGACCATCCTGGCCAACATGGTGAAACCCCGTCTCTACTGAAAATACAAAAATTAGCCTGGCATGGTGGTGCACACCTATAATCCCAGCTACTCAGGAGACTGAGGCAGGAGAATTGCTTGAACCAGGGAGCCGGAAGTTACAGTGAGCCGAGATCACACTACTGTTTTCCAGCCTGGGGATAGAGCAAGACTCCTTCTCAAAAAAAAGAAAGAAAGAAAGAAATAGTCCATTTTACAGTTGAAACTCTGGCACACAGAGATGTGAAGTAGCTTCATCCAGGCTACACTCCTAGTAGGTGGTAGAAAAGGGAGTCCCACAGGGCACCTGGCCTTGGATACCTGGCTTTGCCCCATCTGCCGTGCTGCTCCTGGGTCACAACTAAGGGTACAGCAAAGATAGAGCACCTCAGGCACACAAAATCATTCCGTATCCAACCAGACCTGAAGCCAACTATAGCCAAGAATCACCAGGTAAATGTGTTTTCCAACACCGGCACTTAAGCTACATTCTCAGAGTCTTTTATAATGATTCCTCCAAACAGGTAATATTAGTAGTTGGTAGTCGGTGCAAGTTTGGAAGTAAGCTTTCAGAAATGGGAATGTTTAAACCTTCCAGGGACAACAAGGATGATCGTGAGCCCAAATAAAGAGCATGACTTTCATAGCTCATGAGTCAATTTTAATTTACAGTCTAGGGTAGAGACTGCAGCACAGCGTAAGATGGATTCTCAGACAATATAAAGACATAAAAGGCTCCTTTTAGAGAGGTGCACAATTATGCCAGTTAGCCTAGGCCCACCGTAAACTAATCATACAAGAAAATTAACCATTCAGTAGTGTGGTCATAAGAAAATAGAGTTGAGTCTGTCTTAGTCCGGACTTCCTCCTTCACTGGGTTAACAGAAGACCTTTTGGTAGGAATTTTGACAACGCGCTGATAGTTTCTTAACCTTGTATTTTTTGTTTGTTTTTGTTTTGTTTTTCTTTTTTTGCTCATTCGTCTGATTTTGAGATAGGGTCTCATTTTGCCACCCAGGGCGGGGGGCAGTGGCGTGATCTTGTTTCACTGCAGCCTTGACCTCCCAGGCTCAGGTGATCCTCCCACTTCAGCCTTCTAAGTTGCTGGGACTACAGGTGTGCACCACCACACCCACCTAATTTTTGTATTTTTTGTAGAGACGGGGTTTTGCTATGTTGCCGAGGCTGATTTTGAACTCCTGGGCTCAAGGGATCCTTCCACAGCAGCCTCTTAAAGTGCTGGGATTAGAGGTGTGATCCACCGTACCCGGCCATCTTTCTTAATATTACAGGAGATTCTGTGATCGAAGCAGAACACAAATGCAGGAGCAGGGGGTTGACAGGTAGGGAAAGAAGAATGGAGAGTATCACACTCGTAATCTGAAGACGGTAGAGAGGGGATTGTGGAAAATTCTTGAGATCATTAGATTCATTGGATCCCAAGAAACAGTCTAAAATCTCCTAGTATATTTCTCAAAGATTTAAAAATCTCCCTACGTTGCCCAGGCTGGCCTTGAACTCCTAGGCTGTAGTGATCCTCTTGCCGCGGTCTCCCGAGTAGCTGAAACTACAGGCATACACCTACATGCATGCCCTAAAACCTCCTCGTATCCTCAGGAGAACAAAGCAGATGACCAAGTTCTTGGGGTTTTGGCGGGGGGGTTGGGGAATTTTTTGAGACGGAGTCTCACTCTGTCACTCAGGCTGGAGTGCAGTGGCGTGATCTCAGCTCTCTGCAACCTCCCCCTCCTGGGTTCAAGTGATTCTCCTGCCTCGGCCTCTGAGTAACTGGAACTACAGGCGTGGGCCACCATACCTGGTCAATTTTTTGTATTTTTAGTAGAGACGGGGTTACACTATGTTAGCCAAGATGGTCTCAAACTCCCAACCTCAGGTGATCTGCCCTCCTCGGCCTCCCAAATTGCTGGGATTACATGAGTGAGCCACCACGCCCAGTCAAGTTCTTGTTCTTTTAGATCTGGGGGTACACGTGCATGTTTGTAACATGAGTATATTGCAGGATGCTGAGGTTTGGGGTATGATTGATCTCATCACCCAGGTAGTGAGCATAGTTCCCAATAGGTAGTTTTTCAACCCTTACCCTCCCTCCATCCCTTTCCCCTTTTGGAATCTTCAATGTTTATTGTTCTCATCTTTGTGTTTTTGTATACCAAATGTTTAGCTCCCACTTATAAGTAAGAACATGTAGTATTTGGTTTTCTGTTTCTGCATTAATTCAACAAGCGAATGGCCTCCAGCAACATCCATGTTGCCGCAAAGGACATGATTTCATTCTTTCTTATGGCCGTGTAGTATTCCATGGCATATATGAACCACATTTCCTTTCTTCAGTCCACCACTGATGGGCACCTGTATTGATTCTATATCTTTGCTACTGTGAATAGCATCGTGATAAACATACACGTGCAGGTGTCTTTTAGGATATATATATATATGTACCTTTGGGTATATACCCAGTAATGTGATTGCTGGGTTGAATGGTAATTCAGATTTTAGAAAGAATGCTCCAAACTGCTTCCCACAAAGACTGAACTAATTTATATTCCCTACAACAGTGTATAAGCATTTCCTTTTCTCCATTACCTCACCAGCATCTGTTATTTTCTGACTTTGTAATAATAGCCATTCTTACTGGTATGATGGTATCTCATCGTGGTCTTGATTCGTATCTCTCTGATGATTATAGATGTTGAATATTTTCCATATGTTTTTGGCCACTTGTATAGGAGACCAAGCATTAAATGAGATAAATGAGGCATATAGGAAATTATTTATTTCTTAATTAAAGGTAAACTTGCTTTTAAAGGTAAAGAAAATGTATTGGTAAAGGAAGAATCGGGGAATGATTAAAACTGAAAAAGTCTTAAAAATTTAAAGTGCTGTCAGGCACGGTGGCTCATGCCTGTAATCCCCGCACTTTGGGTGGCTTAGGTGGGAGGATCGCTTAAACCAGGAATTTGAGACCAGCCTGGGCATCATAGCGATACACTGTCTCTGAAAAAACATACAAAAATTATCTAGGTGTAGTGGCATGTGCTTATGATCCCAGCTACTCGGGAAGGGGTTGAAGTGGGAGGATGGCTTGAGCCCAGGAGACAGAGGCTGCAGTGAGCCAAGATTGAGCCACTGCACTCTAGCCTGGGCAACAAAGCAAGACTCTGTCTCAAAAAAAATAAAGAAAGAAAATAAAAAAATAAATTTAAATGCATTTGCATGTTGTATTATCATCAAAACACAACAAATTATTGAATAATTTAAGAATTTATTTTCTCATGTGTGGAGTGACCAAGCTCTTATTTCTAACTATTGCCTACAATAAAGATTTCCTGCTCACCAACTGTCTCAGCCATGGCTCAACAGTTGTTCTGTTCTGTGTGCCTTCATTCAAATATAGGCTGAAGAACCCCCACCCCAACCCCTATCTGGGGACATAATGATCTTGTGGTAGAGAAAAAAGGGCTAAGGCCAAACCACCCAATAGCTCTTCAAGCTTCTTCTCACATTTCGTCAGCCAAAGAAAGTCAAATTCTCACCCCTGACATAAGTAGGGCAGAAAAATATAAAAACTATAGGGATGCACTGCAAACCACATGGCTAGAGACAGGGATGTATAATCTCCTTACAAAGGAAGGCAGAAAACCAGTAGGAACAATAATACAATCTACCCTTTCACTGTATGCTCAATGCCTCACACATCTTGTACCAAGTAGATGCTCAATAAATGCTTTGAACTAATATACGAATGACTTAAGGTTGACCATGACCTCACAAATGTAGATTGATTCATCTTTTCTGGTGCAGAGTTTTATCCCTTGCTATGTTACTTAGTAACTTTCCCTTTTCTTCCATAAATGTCCTACTGAGAATGAATCTCACAAGCATAATGTTAAGAAAAGGAAGTCACATGCAAAAAAGTACTTACTAACAGAGGGGTGGATGGAGAAAGTGTGGTGTGTCCAAACCACAGAATACTAATGAGCAATAAAAAAAAGAACTACTGATACACAAAATAGCATGGGTACATCTTAAAATAATTATAGGGAGTGGAAGACTGAAAAAAGAGTACATTCGCTATGATTCCACTTCCATCAAATTCTAGAAAATGCAAACTGATTTATGGTGACAGAAGCAGATCAGTGGTGGCCTGGGGAGAGTAGAGGAGGGGCAGGGAGAGGGTAGATAAGGAAACTTTGGGAGTGATGGATATGTTCATTATCTTGATTGTGGTGATGGTTTCATGGGTGTATTGATATGTCAAAACTCATCAAATTGTATCCTTTAAATATATGGAATGTATTGTACAACATCAGGCCTGAACAAAGCTTTAAAAATAAATGCTTTAAAAAGGCTACTTTCCATCTAACTATATTTATATAAAGTTTTAGCAACAGGCAAAACTAATCCAAGGTATTTGAAGTCAAGGTGGTGGTTAGTTTTAGGATCAGTAACTGAAAGGACTAGAAAGGGGTACTTGAGAGGGCGTTGGTTACACAGGTGTATTCTATTTGTGAATGTTGTTGAGCTGTGTGTTTACAATTGGAACACTTTTCTGTGTGCAAGTTGTACAGCAAAACACACACACACACACATACATTTAAATGTGCTTTTTTTTTTTTTTTTTTTTTTTTTTTTGAGATGGAGTTTCGCTCTTTTTGTCCAGGCCAGAGTGCAGTGATGCAATCTTGGCTCACCACAACCTCTGTCTCCCAGGTTCAAGTGATTCTCCTGCCTCAGCCTCCTGAGTAACTGGGATTACAGGCATCTGCCACCATGCCCAGCTAATTTTGTATTTTTAGTAGAGACGAAGTTTCCCCATGTTGGTGAAGCTGGTCTTGAACTCCCAACCTCAGGAGATCCACCCACCTCAGCCTCCCAAAGTGTTGGGATTACAGGCGTGAGCCACTGTGCCCGGCCAAATATGCTATTTACTTTAAAATATCAACCATCTTTAAAAATATCAAAGACCATCCTCCTAAATTATGACAGAAAAATAGTAGTTGTGTGATTGCATTCATTTTATTTCTGCTTTTGAAATTCAAAGGCTATGAGTGGATTTGTTCCTGCCAGGGTCCATGACAGAGGATAGACCACAGGACTTGTCAGTCAGACACCAGAAGCAAGCAGTTGCAGGGGCCGGTGCAGGCATGCATCAACATCCTGACCAGGGTGCCCGTGTTTGTCTCCAGATATGCGCAAATTCTAATGCTTCTGTTCTCTCTCGTGCCCTTATTCTGAATTACTGTTGCCAGCACTCTCTTCTTGCACAGGGGCGTACAGGAAGCTACATATATGGTACATGCGCACATAAAACAACTGAAAAAGCAGGCAAGCTATGTCAAACTCCCACAGATGAGATTACACTGTTGCAGACAGCTGGCCTAGGATAAGAAATGAAAATTCCTAGACACTTTTATGAACCCATCATTTTTACCATTTAATATATTAAAAGAAAGGAAACCCTGTTCCTAGTGATTGATTACTTTAATGAATAAATGTACAGTCAATGATTTGGTGGTTGGAATGGATTAAATTTCCCTTGCTGGCAAGAATGGCCCTAAATAAAAATGAATGAAAGGTTTATCTTTTTCAACAACCTCCCCCTACCTACCTCCCCAAAAAAGATAGAAAATCAGTCTGAATTTCAAACGACTCTGGTCTTTGTGTTTATTTTATAAACTATTACCTTGCTCCCGTGAATGTCCCTATGGAGTAAAAACAAATTACATTGTCTCAAATTGTGTGCTCAAGTAATTTTAAAAGAAAAATTTTTCAAAATGCCATTGATCCGTTGTAAAAACTACTACTCTCTTTTCATGCAGAAAGCTTTAAGATTCCCCACTGGACTCTATCTAATAAGACAAAAATTAAAATAACCATAACTACCTACGCCCATCATTTAAAATGTGAAAAAGACAAAAGTAAAGAACTGAAAATATAATTCTGCATCAAATATCCACTGTCTACCAGGTGCTTAAAAGCAGATTTTGGGCCAGGCACAGTGGCTAATGCCTATAATCCCAGCACTTTGGGAGGCTGAGGCAGGTGGATGACCTAAGGTCAAGAGTTCCAATGTGGTGAAACCCCATCTCTACTAAAAATAAAAAGATTAGCTGGGCATGGTGGCAGGTGCCTGTAATACCAGCTACTCGGGAGAGGCTGAGACAGGAGAAACACTTGAACCCAGGAGGCAGAGGTTGCAGCAAACCGAGATTGCACCACTGCACTCCAGCACGGACAAGTGCAAAACTCCATCAAAAAACAAACAAACAAACAGATTTTGGTACCTGGAAGGGGGCTGCTGCTCAAGTAAGGTCCTAGAATGGATACTGGTGTCTTCAGGATCAAGTGATCGGTAGAAGTTCCAAGGACCCTTAAGAGACCATTAGCAGAATTGATCATGGCCCCTAAAAGGTTGTCAGAGAGGGCTCATTAAAAAGGTTAAGAAAATGTTACCAGAAGCTAGAGGAAGGAAAGGGGATCCTTGTTATTTAGTAGCAAAAAATTTAGTGACACTGTTGCCTATGTGTCTTAGTCCATTTTTTGCTGCTATAAAGGAATACCTGGGAGTTGGTCATTTATAAAGAAAAATGCTTCAGCCAGGCACATTGGCTCACTCCTGTAATCACAGCACTTTAGGAGACCAAGGGTGAATCACTTGAGTCCAGGAGTTCAAGACTAGCCTGGCCAACATGGTAAAAACCAATCTCTACTAAAAGTAAAAAGAAAAAAAAAAATAGCTGAGCATGGTGGCATACACTTTTAATCCCAGCTACTTGTGAGGCCAAGGCAGGAGAATCACTTGAACCTGGGAGGCAGAGGCTGCAGTGTGTTGAGATTGTGTCACTGCACTCCACCCTGGGCAACAGAGACTGTCTCAAAAAATGGAAAAAAAAAAAAAGAAAGAAAGAAAGAAAGAAAAGGAAAAAGAAAAATGCTTTATTTGGCTCACGATTCTGTAAGCTGTACAAGAAGCATGATGTCAGTATCTGCCTCTGGTGAGAGTGAAGAAAAGCCAGTGTGGGCTGCAGTCAGGTGGCAAGAGAACGGGCAAGAAAGAGGGAGGTGCCAGCCTCTTTTTCAACCAGCTCTCTCAGTAGCTGACAGGCTGAGAACTCACTCGCCCCCAAGGGATGGCATTCATCTATTCATGAGGGCTCTGCCCTATGACCCAGTCACCTCCCTTGAGACCCCACCTCCAACCTTGGGAATCAGATTTCAACTTGAGATTCAGAGGAGACAAATATCTAAACGACAGCACTATGAGAACACGGAAATAGAAAATGTCATTCTGGGCCAATAACTGTGACTTATGCTTGTAATTCTAGCACTTTGGGAGGCTGAAGTGAGAGGATTGCTTGAGCTCAAGAGTCCAAAACCAGTTTAGACAATATGGTGAGAGACCTAATCTCTATTAAAAATACAAAAATTAGCCAGGTGTGGTTGCACATGCCTGGTAGTCCTGGCTACTCAGGAGGCTGAAGTGAGAGAATCGCTTTAGCCTGGGAGGTGGAGGCTGCAGTGAGCCAAGACCATGCCACTGCTCTCCAGCCTGGGCAACAGAACAAGACTCTGGCTCAAAAATGAAAAGAAAATGTTATTAATTGTAAACCCCAGTGCTAGAGGTGGGGCCTGGTGGGAGGTGATTAGATCACGGGGACAGACTTCCCCCTTGCTGTTCTCATGATAGTGAATAAATTCCCACAAGATCTGGTTGTGTAAAAGTATGTAGCCCTTCCCCCTTCTCTCTCTCTCTTCCTCCTGCTCCTCAGGCAGGACGTGGCTGCTTCTCCTTCACCCTCCGTCATGATTGTAAGTTTCCTGAGTCCTCCCCAGCCATACCTCCCTGTACAGCCTGCAGAACCATGAGCCAATTAAACCTCTTTTTCTCAATAAATTATCCAGTCCCAGGTAGTTCTTTATAGCACAGTAAGAATGGACTAATATACTAGCTATGGAAATTTCCAAGCAAAGTGGTGAAGTTGCTACCTTGCTCTGTTTGCCACTTACAGAAAAATGTGAGTAGAGAAACAAACTAGACTAAATAAACTTTAGAAAGAACTGTTAATATAAAGGAGCTAAGTCTTGCTAGGTTTAAAAATAAAACTGTTTTCCTTCCCTGGCTTTCCAGATAGCAAACAATACAAAATGTAAGAAATACCTTCCAGACCCAACCCTCTCTACTGTGTGCATGCATGCGTGCACATACACACACACACACACACACACACACAAAATCCAGGGCACTATTAGAAAAGCATGAACTAAAGATGAAGCCAAGGATGTGACTGTAAAACCATGTGTTATGGTCTCAGAAGGTACTGCCCCTTCCAAACAGAAAAAAGTCCCTGTAGGATCACTCTTTATGTCATCATCCCTCAGCTGCCTTACAGGGAGTCTAAGCTGGAGATATTTGGAAGAGATTTGTGGCTTTTCTAATGAAATCAATTATAAATTGATTCACACAATGAAACACAACCCTTTCGAAGGAATTCCATTACTTGAAACAAAAGGGATAGATAGTAAAAAAATGAAGCTATTGAAACCTCAAATTTCTGTGAGTAGGAAACAGAGTGAGAAAATTACTCAAACGCACACAGGAGCCACATTTTATGAAAAAAAAAAAAAAGAGGATTTCAAAGGATGAAGCCAAGAGCCACCATGAATCATAATGCCTAGTGTCCGACCTAGACGTGAGGATTGAGCCCTAATCGCAGAACTGGCAGCACGTGCTGGATTTCAGAATCGTGTGCCTGTAACTGCTGTGTGCCATTACCCTTTTTTTCTTACATTTTAGAAAACGATTCTATTGATATAATTGACATACAAAAACTACAGTACTTAAATTGGACAATTTCATACATAGCAACTGTGAAATCATCACCACAGTCAAGATAATGAGTATGTCTCTCACATAGCGTGCTGTCCACACGTCTTAGTCACAAAGACATCCTTTCACACAGCAGCCATCATTTTTGTCTTCCTAGTAAGCCCGACGAAGTCTCACCATTCTTTCCATGTGATCCAGATTCACCATCTGCCCAACTGGATGAAATCTCCTCACCATACCCCAAAGCCTGCAACTGCAGAACCCCGCACCTGCCCACTCCCCTGCCAGAGAAGTACTTTCTGGTGAGTCTAACACTGTAGTTAAGAGCTAAGGTAACACATCCCTCATGCTTCTGCATCCAGGTGAAAGGTGAGCTTTAGCCCACAGATTTTACAGTATCTTCACATCACACAGCTCCTTCAGAAAGAATATGGTTAAGACCTTACCTCCCTGGCGAAGAAGCTTAAAGCCACATAATGACTAAAGTTCACTTTCATTCTCTCTCTTTTTCGTTCTCGAGACTTTTTCTTGAGTCTCGCTCTATTGTCCAGGCTGGAGTGCAATGGTGTGATCTTGGTTCACTGCAACCTCCGCCTCCCAGGATCTATTGATTCTCCTGCCTCAGCCTCCCGAGTAGCTGAGACCACAGGCATGCGCCACCACACCCAGATAATTTTTGTATTTTTAGTAGAGACAGGGTTTCACCATGTTGGCTAGGCTGGTCTCGAACTCCTGACCTCAGGTGATCCACTCACCTCAACCTCCCAAAATGCTGGGATTACAGGTGTGAGCCACAGCACCTAACCAGTTCTCTCTTTCACCAGTGCATCATAAGAATATTTCCTTCCCTCGAAGAAGTCTAATTCAAAAATTATCTTCCCTCCACTCCCTTGGTTTTCACCCAAGCTGACCCAGCCTTTAGTCTTTCGGGAGGAGGGATGGGGTGAGGGGGAGCCAGATTTTAGTTACTTTCTGCTGTTGATCTAGACAGGAGTTGCCCCGAAAATGGAGATTTTAAGATCCCAACTGAGGGCTAGAAAAAAAAGCAAGTTAGAAACTTTTCCTGCAGAAAACAAGGTAAGATGGCTAAGGTTGCTTTAAACATAAACCCTCTAAACTTAGCTATTTCTTTTAAAGGGAGTCCCTTCACTGTTTTTGAACAGGAATATCTGTAGTGGCCATTCCATACCTAGCCCAACACTGCATGTTGACAAACTGAGACCCAGATAATGTATCACTCTAGTTACAGCTCTTCCAATCAAGAGGAACAGTTCTCAAGGAGTTGTTTGAGGGGAACAATATTGGAAAAGCCTCATCCTCACTTGGATGGGACTTAAGTGCTGGCATACTAGACAGAGTCACACAGCCTGAAGTCCAAATGGGATGAAGCTTTAGGGCAAATGTGTTTTGAATGTGTGAGGGATATGCATTGTTGTGGCCAGAAGGTAGATGGTAGCAGATTGCATTTTTCAAAAATGGCTGCAACAATAGTTTTAGTCCCATATGCCCTTCCAGAATCTTACCACCACTCTTTTTTTTATTTGTTTATTTTATTTTATTTTTGAGATGGAGTTTTGCTCTTGTCACCCAGGCTGGAGTGCAATGGCATGATCTCAGCTCACTGCAACCTCTGTCTTCTGGGTTCAAGCAATTCTCCTGGTTGAGAGTAACTGGAATTATGGGCACCCACCACCATGCCTGGCTAATTTTGTATTTTTAGTAGAGATGGGGTTTCACCATGTTGGTCAAGCTGGTCTTGAACTCCTGACCTCAAGTGATCCACCCACCTCAGCCTCCCAAAGTGCTGGGATTACAGGTGTGAGCCACCGCGTCCAGCTGCCACCACTCTTTCAAGAGGTAGCATCTATTTCCATTATTTTTAAATTTGGGCAGCCTTGGTGAAGAGCATGTAATAGAAATGACACCATAAGACTTTCACTTCTGTATAATTTTACAAATAAATTTTGCAAAATGTCATTGATCTGTATGAAAACTGCAACTTTTTTCTCATGCGTAAAGCTTTCGGATTCCCCTAATCACCCCCACCAGAAGAAAGAAAAAATCAAAACCATACAACTGTGATTGAAATGTGAAAAAGACAAAAATCAAAAATTAAAAGTTCAGGCCTAGCATGGTGGCTCACACCTGTAATCCCAGTACTTTGGGAGGCTAAGGCAGGAGGATCACTTGAGCCCAGGAGTTTGAGACCAGCCTGGGCAACATAGTGAGAGCTCATATTTACAAAAAAATTAAAACTTAGCCAGACACAGTGGCATGCACCTGTAGTCCCAGCTACTTGGGAGACCAAGTAGGAGGAATACTTGAGGCCAGAAGGTTGAGGCTACAGTGAGCTGTGATAGTGCCACTGCACTCTATCCTGAGGGACAGAGCAAGACTCTGTCTCAAAAAATAAATAAGTAAATAAAAGTTTAAATTAGCTTTGAATATCTACCATTTATCTGGCACTGTTACAAGACCGGATATATGCAGATAAATAACAATCTCTATCCTCATGTAGTTCACTGACAGGCAAAGGTGACATGATATAAGCCATTAATATAACATAATATAGGATGTGCTGGAGGCTGGGCACGGTGGCTCACACCTGTAATCTCATCACTTTGGGAGGCCGAGGCAGGTGGATCACCTTAGTTCAGGAGTTCAAGACCAGCCTGGCCAACATGGTGAAACCCCATCTCTACTTAAAAAACAAAAAAATTAACTGGGCATGGTGGTGCATGCCTGTAATCCCAGATACTCAGGAAGCTGAGGCAGGAGAATCACTTGACCCCAGGAAGCAGAGTTTGCAGTGAGCCAAGATCGTGCCGTTGCACTCTGGCCTGGACGACAGAGTGAGACTTTTGTCTCAAAAAAAAAAAAAAAAAAAAAAAAGATGTGCTTAAAAAAAATGACTGGAAACAAGGCTTCAAACAAGAAATAGGAGAATGAATAGTTCTATAGTTCTGTCACAAATGTGTGAAGTCAAAAAGTCTCTCTTCAAAGTTTCCTTTCTTGTTAAAGAATAGATCATAAGTGTTAGAAATAATAGTTTGTTTTAAAGACTTTCTTCAAAGCCTTCTTACTTTTTGCTAATAACTCTTTGTTAAGCCCTATCCTTTGGAGCTGTTAGACATGCTCACAGGCACATAGTACATTCTATGTCCTTGTACTTTAACCAAGATATTTATGCTATACTTTTCTAAGTCCTTTCACAAGCAACTTCCTAACCCTTCCTTATTTGGACTTCCTCTTTTCCTTTTGTTCTCCATTACCTTTAACTATTCAAGAAAGTTTCAAGTTATTAGCCAATCATGTTCTGTTCTAGATTGTGAGGTCTGGCTCCAACCAACAAAGATCAGATACAGCAGGAAGGATGATGCCCAAATGCATAAAGGACAAATATGTCTGCTTTTCCTTGGTTCATTGTACTCTCGTGGCAAGACCGCTGGCAAGTGTACTCTTTCTGCAGAAAGTAAAGATTGTCTTGCTGAGAGATCCTTTGTCCCAGTGCTGACTTTTTTTTGCGGCACTGAAAATTTACATTTAACAATGGAGAAGACAAAAAAGTGGTTACAGAGAGTTTATATTGAATTGAGTGTTGAAGAATAAATAAGATTTTGCCAGGTAGATGAAAGACATTCAAATAAAATCTTTGACATAATTAGGACTACGTTTAGCTATATATGTAGCAGAAAAAAACACAAGACTAAATGGCATAAGTAAAACAAATTTTATTTCTTGATTACATAGAACAAGTTTGTCCAACCTGCTGCCCCCAGGATGCGTTGGGATGGCTTTGAATGTGGCCCAACACAAATTTGTAAACTTTCTTAAAACTTATGAGTTTTTTTGCAGTTTCTTTTTTTTTCCAGCTCATCAGCTATTGTTAGTATTAGCGTATTTTATGTGTGGTCCAAGACAATCCTTCTTCCAATGTGGCCCAGGGAAACCAGAAGATTGACATGGAGGCATGTGACATGTGATCAAGATTGGCACATTTCACCATATCACCCAGGCCCATCCAACCTTTAGTCTTTGGGGAGCAGGGACAGGGGTGAAGAGGGGAGCTAGGTGTTAGTTGTTTTCTGTCCTTCCTCTATATGGGGGTTTTCCTGACAAGAGAGGTTTTAGGATTCTCTCTGAAGGCTGCAAAGAAAGCCATTTAGAAACTTTTCTTGTAGAAAGCAAGATTTGGCAACTGTATAGTCATGAGCAAGTCAGGCTTCTTCTCTTGTTTTTCTGCCACATTCACGTATGTCTTCCTCTCATCATCCAAGATGGCTGTTGCAGCGCAAGCCATCACATCTGCTTTCCAGTCCTCAAAAGGAAGAAGGTCCGACAAAGGAGTGTCCATGTGAACATGACACTTTGACCTAAATCCCACTAACCAGAACCGAGCCATATACCTCACCTAGATGCATGGGAGATTGGAAAATGTAGTCTTTCTTCTGGACAGTCATGAGTTCGTGTATGAATCAGGGATTCCATTACCAGAGAAGAAGAGAACGAGAGGGAGCTGTGCTGGGAACTCAGTCTGATCTGGATCTTCCAGGAGCAGTGGTGATGAAGCTTTAGCATCTGGTCTTGACCATCACAGGGCCAAGTAGGATTGCAGTAGCATTGTTGGAGTAAATTCAGTTTTCTGCAGATAACCATAATCAGCACAATATTTTCCTGATAAAAGGAAATGCTTTTCCCCTTTTGCCCTTCTGACCTAAAAAGGCAGCACATGCAATGGAGGTACAGCAGCCATCTGTCAACCATGAGAACAAGAGCAACATGTTGGAATGACAGAGGCTGAAAACAGAAAGAGCCTGGGATTTTTTTTTTTTTTTTTTTTTTTTTTTTTTTTTTAGACATATGAGACAGCTGTCGCCCAGCCGTTAGTGCAGTGTTGTGAACTCAGCACACAGCAACCGACCCCAATAGGGTTCAACTGATAC
>CAUYQU010030639.1:0-20840 GCA_963574635.1 Cheracebus regulus
AAAAAAAAAAAAAAAAAAAAAAAAAAAAAAAAGACACAAAATTGCAAACCACAGTGCTTCCATGAATTAAAAAAAAAAAAGACACAAAATTACAGTTTTGTCTGAGACAGGGTCTCTGCTGCCCAGGCTGGAGTTCAGCAGCAGGATCATGGCTCACTGCTTCCTTGACCTTCTGGGTTCAAGCCGTCCTCTCACCTTGGCCTCCCAAAGTGCTAGGATTACAGCTCCAAGCCACCACACTAGCCCCAAATGACATTTATTTGTTTGTTCGAGATAGGGTCTTACTCTGTCGCCAAGGCTAGAGTGCAACGGTGCAATCACTGCTCACTGCAGTCTTGACCTCCTGGGCTCAAGTGATCATCCCACCTCAGCCTCTGGGTAGCTGGGACTACAGGCTCTTGTCACCACACCGGGCTGATTTTTTGTACTTCTTGAGGTAACCAAAAAAAAAAGAAAAGAAAAGAAAAGAAAAGAAAATCAGAGAGGAGGCTGGGTGTGGTGGCTCACGCCTGTAATCCCAACACTTAGGGAGGCCAAGGCAGGCAGATCACCTGAGGTCGGGAGTTCGAGACCAGCCTGACCAACATGGAGAAGTCCTGTCTCTACTAAAAATACAAAATTAGCGGGGCGTGGTGGCAGCTTGCCTGTAATCCCAGCTACTTGAGAGGCTGAGGCAGGAGAATCGCTTGAACCTGAGAGATGGAAGTTGCGGTGAGCTGAAATTATGCAATTGCACTCTCGCCTGGGCAACAAGGTGAAGCTCTGTCTCAAAAAAAAAAAAAAAAGAAAGAAAGAAAGAAAGAAAGAAAATCAGAGAGTATGTAGATCTGAAGACCACAATCAACCAACAGGCTCTAATTGACATTTATCAAACTGTCCTTCCAACAACAGAATGTACATTCCCCTCCCCCCCAGGTGTCCATGAAGCATTCACCAAGATGGATCATATCTTGGACCATAAACCAAACTTCAGCAAATGAACAAAGGAAAAGAAATTATACGAAATGTGTTCTCTGACCATAATGGAATCAAATTAGAAAACAATTAAACAATTACAAAAAAAAAAAAAAAACAGAAAAACTTAAACATGTAGGCATTAAACACCCTTCTAAATAATCTATAGATTAGAAGTCTTAAAGGTAGAAATAATTAGCAAATACATATGCAATCTCAGTGAGATGGCTTTCCCGACGGTATAATATCGAAAGCCACAGAAGTCCAGTTCCCTGTAAAATTGTAGGTAGAAAAGCCAAGTTCTTAATAAGATGCAGTTTGTTTCAATACTGAAAAGAGGACTGATTTGGTGTGCACCAGCTGGCAAATGTCCCATACTTTCTCTCTCACTGGAGAAGACTGGACCTCCAGGAAACCTACACACGGCTAAGCTGACAGTGTTCCTACACCTTCTCCTTCCAATATAATCTCTTTCTAACTTTCCTTCAAGATTGGCATGACATCATTGAGTTGTTTTCAGATGTACTGAGTTTGAGAATATTTCTGTTTTGTTTGTTTTTTTACACAAGACGTGGTTCAGAACTGTTGGTAAACTGAAGTTCTTCATGGCATCATTTGCATGAGAGTGGATCATGAATAATAAATAATGTACACTGCTGACTACTGAAAATTACATAGAACTGAATGAAAACAAAAACGCAGCCGATCATAATATGTAGGATGCAGGGAAAGCAATGTTTAGCAGGAAATTGATAGCACTCAGTGCTTACATTAGAAAAAAAGAAAGAACTCAAATCAGTATCCTAAATTCCTATCTTTGGAGACTAGAAAAATAAATACAAAGCAAAAGAGATGGAATAAAGACCAGAACAGAAGTCACTAAAATGGAAAGGAGGAAAACAACTGAAAAAAAGCAATGCAACAGAAATCTGATTCTTGGCTGGGTACCGTAGCACACGCCTGTAATCCCAGCACTTTGGGAGGTCGAGGCAAGTCGATCACGAGGTCAGGAGGTCAAGACCAGCTTGGCCAGCATGGTGAAACCCCATTTCTACTAAAAATACAAAAAATTAGCCGGGCATGGTGGTGCACACCTGTAGTCCCAGCTACTCGGGAGGCTGAGGCAGGAGAATTACCTGAACCCGGCAGGCAGGTTTTTGTTTGTTTGTTTTGAGCCAGAATTTTGCTCTGTCACCCATGCTGGAGTGCAATGGCGAGATCTCAGCTCACTGCAGCCTCTGCCTCCTGGGTTCAAGTAATTCTCCTGCCTCAGCCTCCCAAGTAGCTGGGACTATAGGCGTGCGTCACCACACCTGGCTAATTTTTTTTTTTTTTTAATTTGAGACAGAGTTTTGCTCTCGTTGCCCAGGCTGGAGTGCAATGGTGTGATCTTGGCTCACTGAAGCCTCTGCCTCCTGGGTTCCAGTGGTTCTCCTGCCTTAGCCTCCCGAGTGGCTGGGATTACAGGTGCCCACCACCACACGAAGTAATTTTTTTTTTTTTGAGATGAAGTCTTGCCCTTTCTTTGAGGCTGGAGTGCAATGGCACAATCTTGGCTCACTGCAACTTCTGCCTCCTGTGTTTAAGAGATTCTCCTGCCTCAGTCTCCCAAGTAGCTGGGATTACAGGCACAAGCCACCATGCCCAGCTGATTTTTTGTATCTTTAGTAGAGATGGGGTTTCACCATGTTGGCCAGGCTGGTCTCAAACTCCCGACCTCGTGATCCGCCCACCTCAGCCTTCCAAAGTGATGAGATAACAGGTGTGAGCCACTGTGCCTGGCCTAATTTTTTGTATTTTTAGTAGAGATGGGGTTTCACTATGTTGGCCAGGCTGGTCTTGAACTCCTAACCACAAGCGATCCATTCTCCTTGGCCTTCCAAAGTGCTGGAATTACCACACCTGGCCTGAGCCACTGTGCCCAGCCATGGCTAATTTTTGTTTGTTTAGTAGAGATGGGGTTTCACCGTGTTGGCCAGGTTGGTCTCGAGCTCCTGATCTCAAGTGATCCACCCACCTTGGCTTCCCAAAGTGCTAGGATTACAGGCTTGAGCCACTGTGCCTGGCAGGATACCATAGGTTTGCAAAATGTTACCCTTGGGGAAAACTGGGCAAAGCGTACAAACAGCCTCTCTGTATCGTTTCTTGCAACTGCATGTGAATCTACAATGATCCCAACAAACATTTCAATTTTTTTAAAAATTATCCAAAAGTTACTGATCCTGTTACTGTTCTTCCCACATAAAAGGATCTGAGTTAAAACGTTTTAAGGGACAAATAATTTTCCATCCTATTTAAAGTTGTTCAGCACATTATGAAGAGACACAAAATCATTTCATTTATTTTACTCAGATAATGTCAATACCAAGACACTGCACATGGAACCCCAGTGTGAAAAGACTAAACGACGGTGGAAAAGAGTGGGGAGCTTGTAGCCACTTACTTTCCTTCCTTTCTGCCCCGCCTTTCCTCTACAAACCCCCTACTGCCTACTCCCCACCCACAACTACGTTTTGGGTTTCTGTGGAAACTAAGGGCTATGCAACTTGCTATTTGAAAATTACCTCTATTACACAGTCCTAATTATGGAGAATTACTGCCATGAAAAATCCCAAACAAAACACTAACAAATTGAATTCAATTTAAAACAATTACTATCACCGTGAAGAAGAGTTTATCTCAGGAGGGTTAAAATGGCATAAAAATGGAAAATATGTGATATGGCAGTATCAGTAGATCCAATAAGAACCTACTGATGTGATAAATTTAAGAGATACTAAAAAGAGAGATTTAGCAAAATTAATACCCAATCCTAGGTAATTTTTTTCTTCTAGACTCTTTGTCCAGGCTGGAGTGCAGTGGCATGACCTCAGCTCACTGCAACCTCTGCTTCCCGGGTTCAAGCGATTCTCCTGCCTCAGCCTCCTGAGTAGCTGGGATTACAGGAGCACGTCACCACACCCAGCTGATTTTTGTATTTTCAGTAAATGTTGGCCAGGCTGCTCTCGAACTCCTGACCCAAATGATCTGCCTGCCTCAGCCTCCCAAAATATTGGGATTATAGGCATGGGCCACCATGCCAGGTCCCGATATAAAAAAAAAAAAAAAGGAAAGAAAGAAAAATTCAACTTACTACTAACAAAAGGAAACATTTTTAAGCTGATAGACTATGGGGTAAGGAAACATTCCGGTATCTTCATGATGTGATCTGAAGCTTAGGAAGCTTCATCTTCTGAACGAGAGTGGAAGACTAGAGGGGCAAAGGCTCCGGGCAGACAGACCAATCAATCATAGACAACTGCACTGGTCCAGGCAAGCAGAACAAGAGTCGGAACAACTGTGCTTGCTGGGGTCGAGGCAGTTCTCCCAAGAGGTACCTGAGATTGGCTTGAGGGTGAAGGAGAAACTGCAGTTGGCTCAGGTGGGGCAGCGCAGTGACTTATGCCTGTAATCCCAGCATTTTGGGAGGCTGAGGTGGGCAGATCACTTAAGTCAGGAGTTCAAGACCACCCTGGCCAACTTGGTGAAACCCCATCTCTACTGAAAATATAAAAATTAGCTGGGTCTGGTGGTGCGCACCTGTAATCCCAGCTACTTGGGAGGCTGAAGCAGGAGAATCCCTTGGGAGGCGGAGGTTGCTGTGAGCTGAGATCACGCTGCTGCACTCCAGCCTGGGTGACAGAGTGAGACTCCTTCTCAAAAAAAAAGAAAAAAGGAAAAGGAGAAAACAAAAGAATGACAAGAAGTCCTCAAAGAACCGAAAACATTTTTTTTGATATTTGCTCAGGTACATCACAGTCTTTCAGAGTAGTTTGATTTCTATTATCTCCCTTAATCCTCACCCTGTGAGACTTCCACAAGTTTGCTAACCTGAAGGCCTAGCTTGGGAACTCTGTCAGGGCACGTCGTAAGGCCTCAAAGGCAATGGGCATGCCTCATTTTAGAGGCTACACTTCCCAACAAAGCACATGAAAATACACCCACCTGCCATACTGAATGTAATTCATAGAGAACCAGGTGAGAGCTGAGTTGAGCTGCAATTGACTAGCTGCCTAGTACTACACTGAAACGTGTATTCATATTAATTTCTGAGTTGCCTTTTATACTTCAGAGCCCATCCATTCTTCCTCAGATCTAACATTTCCTTTAAAAGCTTTTCAACCAGCCATATCACACTAGCTCATGGCTGTAATCCCAGCACTTTGGGAGGCCTATGGTGGAGGATCACGTGAGTCAAGGAGTTCAAGAGAAGCTTGGGCAGCATTGCAAGAGCCTATCTCTCTGAAAACATTTTTTTAGAGTTAGCCGGGCGTTGCGGTGCTTGCTTGAAGTCTCAGCTATTTGAAAGGCTAGGCAGGAGGATGGCTTGAGCCCAGGAGTTTGAGGCTGCAGTGAGTCATGATTGTATCACTGCACTCCAGCTTGGGTGACGGGGTCTTGCTTTTTTTTTATTTTAATTTTTTAAAGCTTGTCAACCTCAGACACTTGAACCCAGCAACCTTGTGGATACAATGCCTTAGAACCCTACTATGCCAATCCAGGCTTTTTTTGTTTTCGAGATGGAGTCTTACTCTGTCACCCAGGCTGGAGTGCAGTGGCGTGATCTTGACTCACTGCAATCTCCGTCTCAAGGGTTCAAGCGATTCTCCACCTCAGCCTCCCCAGTAGCTGGTTACAGGTGCCCACTGTCATGTCCAGCTAATTTTTATATTTTTGTAGAGACGGTGTTTCATCATGTTGGCCAGTCTGGTCTTGAACTCAGGACCTCAGGTGATTCGCTCACCTTGGCTTCCCAAAGTGCTAGGATTACAGGCGTGAGCCACCGTGTCCGGCACATTGTGGTTCTTATTCTCTTTCCTTCTTGCACTGCCTCTAACTTCTGGTACATTGTTGATAAAAAACAGTGCTTGTCTTGTTCCTGATCCTGGGGGAAGAACACTTACTGTTTCACATTGAAGTGTGCCGTTAGAGCCATTTAGTAGGTTCTCTCTATGAGACCCCTCCCATGCACCATTCTGGATTCCCTGCCTCACATCTTGGTCTAGCTGTTGCTGCTAGAAATATCTTGTCATGGGCTCTGATCACTGTCCCAGACACACTTTGACAGCACCTCGCCTCATGCCCACGCTGTGTGATTCTTCCCTCATGCCCAGAGGGTTTCCCTGCCCACACTGAGGTGGGAGACACAGTGTGTCCGCAGTGGGCGTCCCTAACAGTGTAGCCTTAGGGCCAAGCTTTGACTGGTGAAGACAGGAGCCAGTTATCAATTTTTCGCTTTTCCTCTCCTTGCAGACAGACAGACTGTGCTGAGAAGCAGATAGTCCCACCTGTCTGTGCATTAACAGGCAGGGGCCAGCAGGCAGTGCTTCCTCCATCGCTCTCCCTCCTTCCCCGACACCCGCACCAGACTCCTTGGGATTGCCTGAGGCTTGGTCACCTGGGAAGCTCTGATCAAGATGTTTAACAACAGGCGTGATTCTAGAAAGCAGACCCTTAAAAAGGAATTTCGAGGCCGGGCACAGTGGCTTACTCCCAGCACTTAGAGAGATTGAGGTGGGCAATCACCTGAGGTCAGGAGTTCGAGATCAGCCCAACTAACATGGAGAAAACCCGTCTCTACTAAAAATACAAAATTAGTTGGGCATGGTGGTGGCATGCCTGTAATCCCAGCTACTTGGGAGGCTGAGTCAGGAGAATTGCATGAACCTGGGAGGCAGAGGTTGTGGTGAGCCCAGATTGTGCCATTGCACTCCAGCCTGGGCAACAAGAGCGAACTCCGTCTCAAAAAAAAAAAAAAGTTTTTTTTTTGAGGGGATATGATAATGCCTGGTATGCAGTGTCATCAGAATTATTAAGCTTTTGGCCTGTGGCGAATTTGGATAAGGTGCAAGTAGAAAAAGAGGCATTTGCTTATGCAGTGGCTGTGGCCCTCGGATGCCATGCAGCAATGAGAGGCATGAGGATTGTTATGGTCTTTTTTTTTTTTTTTTAAATAAAATAAAATGAGACAGGATTTCACATGTTAGCCAGGCTGGTCTTGAACTCCTGACCTCAGGAGATCCACCCACCTCGGCCTCCCAAAGTGCTGGGATTACAGGCGTGAGCCACTGCGCCCGGCCATTGTTGTTAATGGTAGGCTCAGGACAGCCAGCTGTCAACTCCAGGTGCGCTCTGAAAGTGACAAATGAGATACCTACCTCCTAATGTTGCCGAAAACTGTGCTGAAAAGCAGTACCATCGATTTCTGTTTCATGTATTTGGGAGCTATGTTATGAGGTGTGTGCACAGTTAAGATTGTTCTGTTTTGTTGATGAATCAACCTTTCTATTGTAACGAAATGTCTTTCTTGATGTTTAGTAATACTCTTTCTCTTGAAATTTACCTTGCCTGCTGTTTTAATAGTCACGTTTCTTATGTTTAGAGTTTGTATGGTAGATCTTTCAAAGTGTCTTTATGTTTAAAGTGTGTTTCTTGCTGGTCACGATGGCTCATGCCTCTAATCCCAGCACTTTGGGAGTCCATAGCAAGCAGATTGCTTGAGTTAGAGACCAGAATGGCCAACATGGTGAAACCCTGTCTCTACTAAAAATACAAAAAAAAAAAAAAAAAAAAATAAGGCTGCGTGGTGGCGCACGCCTGTAGTCCCAGCTACTGGGGAGGCTGAGGTGGGAGAATCACTTGAACCCGGGAGGCAAAGATTGCAGTGAGCCGAGATCATGCTACTGCACTCCAGGCTGGGCAGCAGATTGAGACTCTCTCCTCCCTCCAAAAAATTAGCCTGGTGTGGTGACACATGCCTATAATCCCAGCTACTGAGGAGGCTGAGGCGGGAGAATTGCTTTACCAGGGAGGCAGAGGTTGCAGTGATCGAATGTGCTCCAGCCTGGGCGACACAGTGAGACTCCATCTCAAAAATAAATAAATAAATAAATAAATAACAAAAATGGGTTTCTTATAAAGAACATATACAGTAGTTGGGTCTTGCTTTTCTTTTACTGAGTCTGCCAATTTCCATCTTTTAACTGAGATATTTAGATAAGCATTTAAAAATTGATTGTGTTTTACTCTTCTCTCGTTTATTTCAAAAGATAAACATATGCTTTTATATTTCTATTTCCCTCTTCTCACACAAAAGGGAACGTGCTTTGCTTTCCCCGCCGCTGTTAACAATACCTCATGAAGATAAACTCCCAGCACTTCACAGGCACCTTCCTCGTTTCTTTTTATAGTTACAGAGCTCTCTATTGTTTTGCGTTGAACGTTTGGTCAATCTGTTTCTATTGCCATTTGGTTCCAGTCTTTTGCTATTACAAATACAGTTGCAATGAACACTGTTGTACATGTCTTTTTCATAGTTTGTCCGTGTACCTTTTGCATAGATTTGTGGATGCTGCCAGAGATGTGGCAGAGAATAAATGCGTATGTAATTGTACTCCATATTGCTAAATCCCACTTCTTAGAAATTGCACTCTTTCAAATTTTGTAGGTAGGGCTTCTCCCATGGAAGTCTCTGAGTGACCTGGAGGGCTGCCGTCCATTATCCTGGGCCCTTGAAGCCTACAGCATAGCGCTCTTTTCCCTGAAACATTTAGTTTCTTGAACAAGAGGTTATCTGATCATTTGCCTGGTGGGAATGTGTATTGTTTCCAGGTGTTCGTGTTTCCACAGGTGCCTGTGAAGTGGGTGGATTTGAATGTTGGTGGTGAGTCCACCTGTTCCATATGGACATCTTCCTTAATTTTCTATTTCAGCTCAATTTCACTCCCACCAAGCATTTCTGAATCCCAAGTATCTCTATGTTTGTGCAAGACTTGCTGACATCTTTCCCGGGTGTTACGCTGAACACCTTGCTCTTGGCCGGGACTTCTTCAGCCCACCCAGGAGCTACTCTTCTTCTCTAGGTGCTCCTCATCTTGCAGAGCTTTGCTGAAATCTCTTGTGTGTGACCCACCTCCTATTACTTCTACCATTGAAGGTTTATGCCTTTTAAGTTAATTCAGTAGCATTTTATGAGATTGAGATTGGTGAGAAGATAAATTTGTGGTATTATTCCAACATTTGGATCCAGATGAGCACCAGAAATGTGTAGAAGGAGGCACTGAAGCGGCTAAAGTATGAGGTTAGAGAAGAAAATGACTTTCTAATAAGAACTGCTCTGGAACATTTATTTGGCCCCACTTTATGGCTTCTGAGAAACACACGGGAAGAATTTCAATTATTTGGAAGTCACTTTTTCTATTCTTTTCTTTTCTTCTTCTTTTTTTTTGAGATGGAGTCTTGCTGTGTCATCCAGGCTAAAACACAGTAGCACCATCTCGGCTCACTGCAACCTCTGCCTCCCGGGTTCCACTGTGTCTGGCCTTATTTATTATTTTAAATTGTGACAAAATACATATAACATAAAATTCAGCATCTTGACCATTTTTCTTTCTGAGACCAAAGTCTTGCGCCGTCATCCAAGCTGGAGTGCAATGGCGTGATCTCGGCTCACTGCAACCTCTGCCTCTCGGGTTCAAGCGATTCTCCTGCCTCAGCCTCCCCAGTAGCTGGGATTACAGGGTGCTCACCATCAAGCCTAATTTTTGTACTTTTTTGGTAGAGATGGGGTTTCACCATGTTGGCCAGGCTGGTCTCGATCTCCTGACCCCAGGTGATCCACCCGCCTTGGCCTCCCAAAGTGCTGAGATTACAGGTGTGAGGCACTGTGCCCAGCCATCTTGACCATTTTTAAGTTTACAGTTTAATGGTAGTAAGTGTATTCACACTGTTGTGCAACCATCACCAACATCCATCTCCAGAACTCTTCATCTTGCAAAACTGAAAGTCTGTACCTATGAACCAGTAACTCCTCATCCCCTGCTCCCCACACCCCCGGGTAACTGCCCTTCTGCTTTCTGTCTCTATGAGTTTGACTAGTCTAGGTCCCTCATCTGAGTGAAATCACACAGCATTTTTCCTTTTTCATCTGGCATATTTCATATAGCATTGTGTCCTCAAGAGTCATTGATGTTGTAGCCTGTGTCTGAATTTCCTTCCTTTTCAAAGCTGAACAAGTGTTACGAACTGAATGTTTGTGTGCCCCCCAAATTCATATAGTGAAGCCCTAACCCACGATATGGTTGTATTTGGAGTAAGGAAGTAACCAGGATTAAATGAGGTCACATTCAAAAACCTAAGAATTTATGTTCTTATAAGAAGAACATCAGAGGCTGAGGCAGGAGAATCGCTTGAACCCAGAAGGGCGGAGGTTGCAATGAGCCGAGATGGCTAATTTTTGTATTTTTAGAAGAGACAGAGTTTTTCCATGTTGGTCAGTGGTCTTGAACACTCGACCTCAGGTGATCCACCCACCTTGGCCTCCCAAAGTGCTGAGATTACAGGTGTGAGCCACTGCACTCGGCCCCTGGCATTTTTGTAAATGGTAGTCATGACTGAGCCACATTATTACCTACTGGCAAGGGGCATTCCTTGGCCCTCCAGGGAATAGCAGTGACTAATCCTTACGGGTATGCAACAAGCTCAATTCTTGCCTCCTCAGAAGAAAGAATTCAATCAAAGGGCATAAGGCAGAGTGAGAGACAGAGACAAGTTTTAGAGCAGGAGTGAGAGTTTATTAAAAAGCTTTAGAGCAGGAACAAAAGGAAGTAAAATGCACTTGGAAGATGGCCAAGCCGGAGACTTGAGAGAGTCAAGGGCACTGCTTGACCTTTGACCTGGGGTTTTATACACTGGCCTGTTTCCGGGGCTGCGTCTCTTCCCTCTTGATTCTTCCTTGGGGTGGGCTGTCTGGGTGCACAGTGGCCTGCCAGCACTTGGGAGTGGCCGCACGCGCAGTGTGTTTAACTGGAGTTGCGTGAACGCTCACTTGAGGCATTCTCCCCTTACCAGTGTTCCTGGAGGAAGGTCCTATACCGGTTAAACTCCGTCATTTTGCACCTTAGCGTACATGCTGGAGCCCACTCACGCAACTCCCGAGATCTTACTGGGAAGCGGCTGCTCGCCAGTTTCAAGGGTTTCTTTCTGTTGGGAGACTGCCTTTCCCAAGCACCAGCTGTGACCAATTACTAGGTTGGTGCAGAAGCAATGGCGGTCTTTGCCATTAAAAGCAATGACAAAAACCACAATTACCTTTGCACCGACCTAAATATTATTTTAAGGAGACAGTGTAACAACTGCTTTACCATCACCTGATGGTTTCCTGACATTCCTGGTAGTTGGGAGGGGTCCTCTCCTGCCCTGCTCATGGCTGACTAGCTACCTACTTAACAAGAACAGGGGTGTCAAGCAGGCTTTTGGCTTCTCAGGCAGGGAATTTGGATTCCTGGATTTTGTGAACGCAGCCACTATTTATTGATGTAATTGCTTCACCCTGTAGGGCTGGAGTTGTGCTTGGCCATAGAATGCCAGATGGCCATTAGATACCAACTGCTTCCACCCAAGAACACTGTCACTCACAGAACTGAGCTGCACAGATACCAACATGGAAGTCCCAGCAGTTATCATGGATGTTAAGAAACCCACCACTTCAAATGACAAGACCAGCTAACATATATTGAGTGCTTCTCACACATCAGGTGCTGTGCTAAGCCCGTCATGTGGATTACTAGTTCCTTAAATCCTTCCAGCAAGCTATCATTTGACTTTCCAGGGACTCTTCTAAGAATAAAACATAAAGCACTGTTTTATGAATCGTGGGACTCTCCTTCTAACCCAACTCCTGTGCCCTGTTGTGGAATCCTTGAAGAGCTCTAGTGAAGGCTGTCCTGTAAGTGTCCTCACACTACACACTCCTTGTCAGCTTTCTAGAACATGGGGATCCTGGGAGCCTTACCTCATTCTGTGTTGAAGAGGGGATAAAATTTTACAGTTTATTGCCTATGTGATGCTAGATCAGCTTGTGCCTTAAACTTGGTATTGAAGGGGTGACCTAGAGAGAACCCAAAGAATGAAAATTACTTACTAATAAGTATGAATTGTCTGCATGCAAAGGATGCATTTTACTGGACAAATTTATCATGTCAACATATTTTTACCATATTATCTTGGCTATATTATGACAGTATAATGGGAAGTTATTGACAGGAAGTCATCAATGTTTTCAGTAAGCCATCATGGATCATAGCATTGTCTGCCACTGAAAAGGCTGTATTTGGTTGGGCGCAGTGGCTCACGCCTGTAATCCCAGCACTTTGGGAGGCCGAGGTGAGCGGATCACGAGGTCAGGAGTTTGAGACCAGCCTGGCCCACATGGTGAAACCCCTTCTCTAACTAAAAATACGAAAGTCACACACTGGGGCCTCGGGGGTTGGGGGGCTAGGGGAGGAAGAGCAGGGGGTGGGGATATTGGGGAGGGATAGCATTAGGAGAAATACCTAATGTAGACGATGGGGCGATGGATGCAGCAAACCACCTCCATGGCACGTGTATACACATGTAACAAACCTGCACGATCTGCAAATGTACCCCAGAACTTAAAGTATCACTTAAAAAAAAGAAAAAAAAACTGCAATCCAAAAAAATACAAAAATTAGCTGGGCATGGTGGCGGGCGTCTTTAACCCTGCTACTCAGGAGGCTGAGAGAGGAGAATCGCTTGAATCTGGGAGGTGGAGTTCGCAGTGAGCAGAGATCACGCCACTGCTCTCCAGCCTGGGAGACAGAGTGAGACTCAGTCTCAAAAAAGAAAGAAAGAAAGAAAGAAAATGCTGTATTTATGATTACTGTAGGCAACCTGAGAAAAACCCTGAGGGAATTTAGGACCAGGTGCAGTGGCTTACACCTGAGGTGGTTGGATTCCTTGAACCCAAGACATTAGTCCGGGCAATGTGGCAAAACTCCATCTCTACAAAAAACAGGAAAATTAGCTGGGCATGGTGGTGCGCGCTTGAAGTCCCAGCTACTCAGGAGGCTGGAGTGGGAGGATCACTTGAGCCCAGGGAGGTCAAGGCTGCAGTGAGCCAGTTTTGCACAACTGCCTTCCAGCCCGGATGACAGAGCAAGACCCCGTCTCAAAAAAGAAGTGACCTAGAATTTTTTTTTCTTAAAAAACATACTGATAGTACAGAAACATTCCTGGGAAATAATTTGACTGCAAGAGACTTCTTCAAAAAGAACTAAGGTAGTTTTGATCCTATCTCAAACCTCCCCTTTAATGATTGAGGCTTTACATCAGTTATTTACAAGAAACTGGGACTGCCAGGCAATAAAATTTGTAATAATGGTGCAGTTACAAAATTTGTGCCTAAAGATTTGATGAGTCATGATCAGCACAGCTTATTACCCAGTGGTCTAAGAGAATGGCCACAAAGTTGCTGCAGCACAAAGCCCTCAGCACACCACAGGACCTGCCTGTGTAGAAATATTCATCAGTTGGTATCTCTGGACTTGCTTTAGTCATTTCTGATCAAATTCAGCTTGCTAATTTCTAAAACAAACAAGAGTATATTTAGGTTATTTATTTGTATCTATTCAGTTTTTATCATGAGATTTTGTTGGTTTGTTTGTTGTTTTTGAGACAGAGTCTCACTCTGTCACCCAGGCTGGAGTGCAATGGCGCAATCTCGGCTCCTGGCACCCTCGGCCTCCCGAGTTCGAGAGATTCTCCTGCTTCAGCCTCCCAAGTAGCTGGGATCACAGGCACCCACCACCATGCCCAGCTAATTTTTATATTTTTAGTGGAGTTGGGGTTTTACCATGTTGGCCAGGCTGGTCTAGAACTCCTGACGTCAAATAATTTGCCCACCTCGGCCTCCCAAAGTGGTGGGATTACAGGCATAAACCACCACACCCGGCCCTATTTGGCTACTCCTGCCTAGCCCTTTCTCATGGGGATGAATTCCCTCAACTCAGTTTTCCATGCAGACAGCTGGAGTGGGGACAATCAAATTAGTTACTTTATAAATTATGCCATTATTACTTCTAAGAGCACCAGTGTCCATTACTTCCTTTTCAAAAGCAGTCACTGGTCAGCTGAGATATCCGGCTTTTTAAGATCCAGGTTTTTTTCTTTATCTTCGCTCCATTGTTTATTAATAGATATACATGAAAATATAAAAGATTAACATGGCCCAGGGAAGCTAGTATTATGGAATAACTATTTAAAGATAACTGGAGCTGACACTTGTTACTCTAGAAATTTCCCTTATCTTCTGTTCCCAAGATGGCTACTGTAGGAGCTGCCATCTTGGTTTAATGCCAGTCTGCCATTGGACGCGGTTGATTGGGCCAGATTTAGTTTGCAAGTCAAGCTAGGCTAATCAAAGCTATTTCCTAGAGAACTGGATTTGGAAAGCAGAGAGTACTGTTTTTCTTTCTTGAAGCTTGATTGACAGGTGTCAAATATGCAAGTTGTTGGCAGCTCTGTGGTTTAGGGAGTACAGGGGTTGGTCTGTAACCACAAAGAAAAGAGACGCCAACACAATGAAGAGGGTAGAGGCTGGAGAAAGCAGAGATTTTTGTTTCCTAGGAGTGCTGTAATTAATTACCGCAAACTGGGCGGCTTAAAGTGACAGAAATTAATTTGTTCTGGATAGAAGTCTGAAATCTGCATATCAGCAAGGCCACGTTGTCTCTGAGGGTTCTAGAAGAGGATCCTTCTTTGCCTCTTTTAGCTCTGGTGGCTATCAGCAATTCTTGGCTTTTGTTTTTTGGGCTGTAGATGTTTTACTTCAGTATCTGCCTTCTTTTTTTTTTTTGAGACAGAGTCTTGATCTTGTTGCCTAGGCTGGAGTGCAATGGCGGTATCTCGGCTCACTGCAACTTTCGTCTCTGGGTTCAAGTGATCCCCCTGTTTCAGCCTCTTGAGTAACTGGGATTACAGGTGCCCACCACCACACCCAGCTAATTTTTGCATTTTTAGTAGTGATGGGGTTTCACCATGTTGGCCAGGCTGGTCTCAAATTCCTGATCTCGGGTGATCTGCCTGCCTCAGCTTCCCAAAGTGCTGGAATTACAGGCGTGAGCCACCGTGCCAGCCAACATCTGCCTTCTTTGTCACACTTTGCATCTCTGTGTGTTTCTTCCTATAAGGACACCAGTCATTGGATTAGGGCCCATCATAATCCAGGATGACAACCTCATTTTTTTTTTTTTTTTGAGACAGAGTCTCGTTCTTTTGCCAGGTGCCAAGGAGGAGTGCAGTGGCGTGATCTCGGCTCACTGCAACCTCCACCTCCCAGGTTCAAGCAGTTCTCCTGCCTCAGCCTCCCAAGTAGCTGGGACTACAGGCACGTGCCACCACACTCAGCTAATTTTTGTATTTTTTAATAGAGTAGGGGTTTCACCGTGTTGGCCAGGATGGTCTCGATCTCTTGACCTCATGATCCACCCGTCTCGGCCTCCCAAAGTGCTGGGATTACAGGCGTGAGCCACCGCGCCCTGCCAACAACCTCATTTTAACTAATCACATCTACAAAGATCTCATTTCCAGATAAGGTCATATTCTGAAGTTCCAGATGGGCATGGACTTTTGGGGACACTATTCAACCTAGTGTCTTGATGCCATCTGAATCCTGGATTCCATTGTATTCTCAAACCTCAACCACACACCAAGCTTAGGTTTTTGTGAACCAGGCCCATGTACTTAATGATAAATTCTCACTTACTCACTTGTGTTTAAGCCTAGTTTAAGTTGAGTGACTGTTACATGTAACCAAAGGAATTTTTAAAACATGTAAAATAATACAGGACTCCACTGCTAACATTCTATTAGCTGCCATTGGGTGGGTTCCGTATTTATCAATCATGAATGTGTTTCTTCCAGTGTGCTTGAGGAAAGCAAACCATTTTTGTACGTTGTAGAAAATGAGACCCAGAGAGACTTGATCAAACACACAGAGTATATCATTGAGGACGCCTGTGTGGCCAATCTCAACTCAACCAGCTTCACAGGAAGGTAGTAGGTTGGGCCACCCCGGAGAACCCGGATCTCCAGCCCTGGTTCTCTGTCAGTCTCAGTCTCTGCACTCTTCCATGTACATTCCAAGGCTGGAGTCCCCATGTGGTCACAAGACAGCTGGAACAGGTCCAGGCATTGTATTCAGACACAACGAGGTCCTGAGGCAGGAAGAGGCCATTTCTTTAGATTTCTTTTAAAGGGCAAGGAAAACCTTCCCACGAGTCCCCCAGCAGACTTCCTTCAATGTCTTATTGGCTGCAAAGCAATGTCACAGGCTGGGAGCGGTGGCTCACGCCTATAATCCCATCACTTTGGGAGGTGGATCACCTGATGTCAGGAGTTCAAGACCAGTCTGGCCAACATGGTGAAACCCCATCTCTACTAAAAATACAAAAATTAGCTGGGTGTGGTAGCATGTGCCTGTAGTCCCAGCTACTTGGGAGGCTGAGGCAGGAGAATCACTTAAACCCAGGAGGCAGAGGTTGCAGTGAGCCGAGGTCACCCACTCCAGCCTGGGGTAACAGAGCAAGACTCCATCTCAATAAAAAAAAGAAAAGAAAAAGAAAAAAAAAAAGAAATCTATGTCACATACCCTTATCTAAATCAATTACCAACAAAGGGTTCGGGAACCCATGATTAGCTCGAACCCATGAGGATTCAACCCTTGGGCTGGGGCTGTGATCAGCCCCTTGTGAAACACAAAGCTGAGCACAGGAGCGCAGATGCCATTCTGATTCAAAAGAGGAAAGGAGGGTGGGTGAGAAACGCATGTTAAGTAGGCAACCAGCAGTGTCAGTGACACATGGCAGGCTTATGTCTTCAAAATCCCAAATGACTCCAGGCGCTTTCCACCAGATTTTTTAGCTTACCTCTCAACAGCCATCGTGTGCGGTAGGCAAATTTTGGCAGAAGGTGCCAGAAGGTAGCATCCCGCCTATGTTCTGATCTGCTTACTGTGCCTCTGACATCAGAAGCACAAAAGGTAAAAATCAGTGCAGTCAGCTCTCCTAAGGGCTGTATGACTTTGGAAGTGGCTGTTTGGAAGGTGGTTTTAAGGGGCCTGTAGAAGGACAGACATGCTTCATGGTTGTGGCTCCCAGGTAACAACTCTGAAGGACTCAACAGCTGGATTCCTGGCCAGAGCCCCCCAGGTGCCCTCCATGTAGGTACCATAGCAAAGAATCCCATTCAATACATTTTTAGCTAGGAAAGGGAACAAAGGTGTGGTTTCAATCAGGGTGGTTGGTTTAAATCCATAAAGATCTTCTGTTAAACCACCAGACACGAAGATCTACCAAACTGATCTGTTCTTTGTGGGCAGTCTCCATCCAACTGCTACAGGCTCTAAATGAGCCACCATATAGTATGGCAGTTCATACTATCAACTCAAGATGGCTGACCTCGTAGGTCAACCGTGGAAAGCCACAGATCCCTGGCAGCAGGAACTATTTCTCTTTTAGACCAGGTTCTTGAGAGAGAGAATGGGCTCAGCTTTCCTGCAACTTGCAGGGTTGGGTCAGGGCATCCTGCCTGAGGCTGGGGCAGTCACTTGTGGGGACGGTGGAGAGCCTGTCCTCATCCTCTCACCCCATTCTGGAGATTTATCGCCACTGAAGAAGGAGGAAGGAGATGTTTTTGTTGTCTAATGAAGTAATCACAGCAGCTAATGATGTGGGCATGGCTGGGTACGGTGGCTCACGCCCGTAATCTCAGCACTTTGGGAGGCGGAGGCGGGCAGATCACTTGAGGTCAGGAGTTTGAGACCAGCCTGGCCAACATAGTGAAACCCCATCTCTACTGAAAATACAAAAGTTAGCCGGGTGTGGTGGTGCACATCTGTAATCCTATCTACTCAGGAGGCTGAGGCATGAAAATCACCTAAATCCGGGAGGCGGAGGTTGCAGTGACCTGAGATTGTGCCACTGCATTCCTGGGTGACAGAGTAAGACTCCATCTCAAAAAAGAAAAAAAAAAAAGGTATTAGCCCTCCCAAGTTACATTTAAGGAAGCTGCGGTTCAGAGAGGATGAGTTGGTTTGCAGGTCACACAGCCAGTTAATGGATTCAGAGCCCACGCGAGGTCCTGAGGGATTGGGACATGGGAGATAAACACATGACAGAGGACGGAAGTTCGGGGGAGACCTGGAATGCTGCCTGGGTGGGGACTCCCTGCAACAGGAGATAGCCTGGGGACAGAGGAGTTGCCCAGAGAGGACAGAGCAGCAGGACAGGAGGTGAATGTGCCCCCTCCTATGGCCACCGCTGGAAAATCGTATCTATGGGATGCCCAAGGTTCGGCTCTCTCGGGGAAGTTGAGCTGGCTGGGATGGGGGTTTGTGGGAACAGTTTCTAGGAGGCAGGAAAGCACCAGGGGCTGCGGGGAGCGGGGCCAAGGCTTGCTGCGGTTACCTGTGGTTGCATTACTGGGAGGGCAAAGGGGAGTCCTGACCAAGAGGAAGTCAGACCTGATGAGGGAGTTAAAAGCATGGATCAGACTCAGGTAGTGGTGAGGATGGAATGGGAAGGCGCAGCAAACTGAAGTTTCTTGGAGGGACAAGAGCTGGGCCGGGCAGGTGGAAAAGGCTGGACCCAAGGGTGGAGGCTAGGCAGAGCCCTCATCACGCGGGTCGCTGGGGCCCTGAGGATGCCGCCCAGTCGAGGGGGGGACCTGGCCCGCTGGTGGAGGGATGATGCTACCTGCGGGTTTCATCTGAAGAGGTCTTATGACCCAGAGGCTGTGTGTGCCCTGAGGCTAGAGAGGAGGAAAGATGGAAGATGGGGTCTAGACGGTTAGCGGGGAGAAAGTGAAGGTGTGAGAGGCTGGAGGAAAGGTCTCCCGTCATTCCGGCAGCCCCAGCCCTGTCCTCTGACCCCCTCTCCCTCCCCATTCCGTAGTGCAGCCTTTTCTGGGACTTCCAGCCACCCCTAAAGGGAAGGCCCCAACACTTCCCTCAACTGGGGACCTCAGGGAGAGCTGGCAGGGCACTGGGGCTACAGAGGGCTGGCTTCCCTCTTGTCGGAGGCAAAACAAAGGCACCTCTGGGGCTCAATGAAAACTAGTTTCTTTTCTGGCTGTGGCCAAGGAACACCTTTAATTACAAAATTTAAGACCATCCCTTATTGGAAACTGCAACAAGGCCAGGCCATATGGGAATGTTTCCCTATGGAAAGGAGCATCTGTTCTCTCTAAGAAATGCAGATGGCACGTCACTGCGCCTTCAGAGGGCTCTGTTTTCCATCCCCAGCACGGTGCCCACAGGCTGGGGAGTCTGACCATGGTTCAAAGTCCTCAGCCCTCTACCCACAGACAGAGAATCCACACGGAACCCACACTGCAAGCTTCCCAGACCGAGGGACCCAGACCAGCCGGCGCTCTCCGTTGATGTTCTCAGCCTTGTACTCAGGGTACAGAAGAGGGTGAATAGGGCACAGGCTGCGTTCCTATTCTGTTCCAGGTTTTGTGCAAAGTGTTTGTTTCCTTTAATGTGGGAGAAAATCCCAGTGAGATCTCTTGCTTTGCGGACAAGGAAACCAAGGCTTGGAAGATTTCTGGAGTTTGTCTGACATGTCATCTGGCACAGGTGGGACTGAGAGTCACAGCCAGCACTGAGCGCTGGAAAAGGCCCTCGCGTGTCTTCTAACATTTACTGAGTGCCTAGGTCATTTCTTTAGCAAATGTTCTCTTATTCTGCCTCCTGTCTGCAAACGCCTGCACTCTCTGTCTCTCTTTGTCCGCCTCCCTCCTGCAAATGGCTGAATAAAGGTTTTCATAGGAAAGATCGTTCCTTCAAAATTAATGCCACATTTGCTTCAAATGTATTAAAAATGTGTTACAGCAAAAAGCACTTACAATAGGACTGGTAAAACGAAAACGTAGTTAAAAAAACCTTAGCTGGGCGCGGTGGCTCATGCCTGTATTCCCAGCACTTAGGGAGGTGGGAGGATTACTTGAGCTCAGGATTTTGACACCAGCCTGGGTAACAGTGAAACTGTGTATCTACAAAAAAATACAAAAATTAGCCAAGTGTGGTGGCACATGCCTGTTGTCCCAGCTGCTTTGGAGGCTTAGGTGGGAGGACTGAGGTCAAGGCTGCAGTAAGTTAAGGTTTTATCATGCACTGCAGCCTGGTCCAGAGTAAGACCCTCTCTCGAAACAGGCAAACAAAAAAACAAACCGAAAAATAAACAAAACAACACCAAGCCATTTAGAGGCACCTGGCATTCTCTGCAGGAAGTAGAGTAACTAAGAGTTACCTGACCACCACTGCCACCGCCGCAGCACCGTCGTGAGGATGGAGGTCGTGCGATGGGGTTGCCTTGCACTGCACTTCACGGCTTGTGAGGAGCTCTGTGAAGCAGCTAAGCCAGATGAGACCACAAGTCGTGGGCCCTGGAGTTGGTCCTTGTGGGAGGTGACTTCATTCTCTCCGATCTCCTTTCCATCTGTAAAAGGGGGATGATAGTTCCTACGTTATGGGTTTGTGGTGAGAGTTCATGTGCTAATGTTTTTTTTTTTTTTTTTAGACGGAGTCTTGCTCTCTCGCCTAGGATGGAGTGCAATGGTGCGATCTCGGCTCACTGCAACCACTGTCTCCCAGGTTCAAGCAATTCTCTTGCCTCAGCCTCCCGAGTAGCTGGGATTATAGGCACGTGCCACCACACCTAGCTAACTTTTGTGTTTTTAGTAGAGACCGGGTTTCACCATGTTGGCCAGGCTGGTCTCGATCTCTTGACCTCATGATCCGCCCACCTCAGCCTCCCAAAGTGCTGGGATTACAGGCGTGAGCCACTGCGCCCAGCTGAGACTGGGGATTTTACCCTTTGTACACGTTAGGAGGCTGTACGACATTTAAAAAACTGCCTCAGGTTATAGGGGTCATTTAATCTCCTTGAGCTCCGCGAGGGCAGGGAATGTCACTTACAGTATCCTTAGTGTCCAGACAGTTCCTAGCAGGGAGTAGATGCTCAATAAATCCACACCAAATTGAATGG
>CAUYQU010030641.1:0-10238 GCA_963574635.1 Cheracebus regulus
CATTTTTAGACTGTATTCTAGCCTGGGCAATAAAACAAGAATCCCATTCTCTCTCCCTCTTTCTCTTCCTCTTTCTTTCTCTCTTTCATTCTTTTTTTTCTTTCTTTTGCTGTTTCTTTCTTCTTTTCTCTCTTTTTCTAAAAAAATAAAAAATTTAAAAAATAAAAAAATAAAAATAAAATATTATGAAGCAACTACAGCATGCGAGGTCCTCTAAGCCTCTTATTCAAATCCTCACAACAATCTGCATGTAGAAATAATAATCCTTATTTTTACAACACAGAGGAAAATTGAGATTAAGTAATTTGTAGGGCAGAATGATTAAGTAATTTGTCAAAGATTACACATCTAGTAGTTCGTAGAGCCAGGATTTGAACCCAGGCAATGGAACTCCAAAGCTCTATGTGCTTTCCGTTACATCAGTAATTGTTAAACTTCAGAATACAAGAATCATCCAGATAACTTTTATCCAGATGATAAAAATGCAGTTGCTGAATGCTAATCCCAGAGATTCTGATTCATTGAACATAAGATGGGACCGAGGAATCTGCATTTCTACCAAGCACCTCAAGTAACCCTGAGGCTGGCGGTCTAGGAACCACATTATCCTGAGATAGACCAGCAGAGTTTTGAATAGACCCTGGAATGGATTTGGACATACTTAATGATGAGTGTTATGAGCTGAACTGTGTTCATTCAACATTCCTATGTTGAAACCCTAACCCCAGTGTGTCTGTGTTAGGAAAATGGGGCCTTTAAAGACGTAATTAAGGTTAAATTAAGTCCTAAGGGTGAGGCCCTAATCCAATATGACTGATGTCCTTATAAGAAGAGGAAGAGACACCAGGGATGGAGAAAAAAACATATGAAGACACAGCAACAGGAGGGCATCTGAAAGCTAAGGAGAGAAGCCTCAGGATAAACCAACCCTACCAACACCTTGATCTTGAACTTCTACCCTTTCTAGCCTCCAGAATTGTGATAAAATAAAGTTCTGTTGTTTAAGCCACCCAGTCTATAGTGTTTTGTTATGGAAATCCTAGTAGAGTAATACAATGAGCTAAATTAACTTCCTGCTTATCTTAAGCTATTTACATCTGTCATATATCAGGAGCTGTCCTAAAGATGATCCCTAATTATCATTGCTATCATAAAGTTCACATCTATATGGCATTTTATAATTTACAAAGACTTTTCACATGCTCTATTACACTTGAACTTTGCAACAGCCTACAGGGTAACCAAAACTCAATAAGGCGATAGGACTTGCCCGGGTTTCTTACAAGTTGTAGAGCTGAGTTCAGGTCTCCTGATCCCAAATCTTACAGTTATTTTATCTACATCACACTCACACGCATGTGTATGCACACACAGTATGATTAATATATAAAAGACCCATCAAAGGGTATGTCTGTCTTTAGTTCTAGAGAGCAAATACCTTTACTTGACTTTCTAGTTAAGTAAGCTATGGTTTCAAGAATTTAAGAGATGTGCCAAAATGGTAATAGCATAGATAAAAGAATATGGTACAAGATTGCTAATGTTCAGTTCTCTTTTCAAACAATTGACTAGGCAGTAACAAAATGGTGTCATTTATATGAATTAAGATTGTGCTTTTGGTCCTTCAGGGCACATACTTTTGAGTGGTTTTCTAGCAGTCTTTTGCTCAAATGCCAAGTGTTATAAATTTTTAGACGGCTAAACTGTACAAAATACTTGCTTAAGTAATAATAAAAACTGCAAATAGGAAAAAAAGTGAAAGAGCAGTTAGAGATAGAGGAAGTGACTCCTTTACTTTCATTTTCTTTTCTAGCACTTCCTCTTTATTTAGGTTAGCAAAAATAACATTTTTTGAATTAGTATTTGCAGAAATCAGTTTCTAGAACACAATCAACATTGTGTACTACATTTCTGTAGATCCCATACTGGAGGTAGATTGTAAGTGTGTCTTCTTCATACCCTACCATTTTATTGTTAGCTAAGGTCCTATTCCCTGGCAGCATTGTGTTAGTTTGTATCCTCTGAGAAACAAATGGCAAAACAGAATTAAACATGCAAGTGACTTATGTGGAAAAATGCCTATGAAAGATAAATAGAAGATAGCCAGAGGAAGTGCAAAGAGTCTTCAGACTGTGATGTAAATCTCACACTAGGGAAAGAGGGGAAAGGAAGGAGGATCAAGTAGAAAGAGCCTTATACTACAGCATAATTCTAAGAAAGTTTCAGCCAGGCCAATATGGAGTCCTCAACCTAGGCACCTGTTAAAAGGAGTTCCGTCTTACAGGAATGGGCTTATATTAGTACCCCTGCTGTTATTGACAAGGAGAAGCCCAAAAGAAGTATTGACTCAGTACAGAAACAAGAGTGGATCCAGAGAGTAAGGGTCCAATAGTCAATTATGCTCCCTATAGCAGAAGATTTAAGTGACACATTATTATTATTATTACTATTTTTTGAGATGGAATTTTGCTCTCTTTGCCCAGGCTGGAGTGCAATGGCATGATCTCGGCCCACTGCAACCTCCGCCTTCTGGGTTCAAGTGATTCTCCTGCCTCAACCTTTCGAGTAGCTGGGATTACAAGCACATGCCATCATGCTTAGCTAATTTTGTATTTTTAGTAGAGACAGGGTTTCACCATGTTGGCCAGGCTAGTCTCAAACTCCTGACCTCAGGTGATCTGGCTGGTTTGGCCTCCCAAAGTGCTGGATTACAGGCATAAGCCAGCACACCCAGGCTGAGTGACAAATTTTCTTGATTTCCACAGTCCACTTTTCTCTGGACAGATCTGCTTCTCTATGCAAATTTAGGGAACACATCCTCCATGGTTCCTATGGGCTTTTCTTCCTGAGGGAAAACTTAGAAGAAAGTTAGTGAAATGAACTGGAGCCCCATTGTTGCAGTTGGGCTTGAGACTGCAACAAAGTACTTATCCTCTCCCATCTCTATTATCCATTCCAATTCCCCTCAACCTTCAGCTATCACCTTGGCAATTACTGGTAGCTTACCTTGTGGTGTGACCTAAACCTTCATTCCTGATGTGTCTGAGGCCTTGGCAATCATACCTTTTTCAAGTGAGGGTTGTTGTACATGTCCTTTCACAGCTACAGTGGACCAAAGGAGTACCAGCAGGCTTCCAAGTAGGTCACATAGAAGTTGCATACATATTCCTATCCTTATTGTATAAACAGCACTACCTCCTCCAGATGATCAGAGTTGATTATCCCTGCCAAGATATGACCCTCTTCTTGCCTGTAGGTCTCTAGACACAAGGTATCTATAACATAGTTCAATGAGAGACTCACTCTGTCCCCTGGCAAGAGTGCGCTCCCTCTGAGGACCTCCAGCCCTGCAGAGCCCAGAGTGTAGGAAGCCCAAAATCCCCCAGTGAGAGTTATTGAGAGGGGCTATTCCTGATTGCACCCATCAGTGGCCATTGCGTTCTTCCTGCTGATAACATGATACCATATAGAGGTCTCTGAGTTAGCGCAGATCCCCATGTCATCTACCACAGTTTCAACAGCATCCCTTTCTCAGTTGGTATCTATGGCCAAAATGGGATTAGAAGAAAGGGTTCCCATACAACCAGCTAAAGGAAGAAGAATAATCCTGAGGTTTTCTCTGCAAAGGATGTCACTGCCTCTTTTGAGAGTGTTGCTTCCGAACTGATGTTTCAGCTTTGCCTTTAGATGGCTGTTCCAGTGCTCTATGAAGTTGGCTACTTCTTTTTTTTTTTTTCCCCAAGACGGAGTCTTATACTGTTGCCCAGGCGGAGTGTAAAGGTGCTGTCTTGGCTCACTGTAACCTCCACCTCCCGGGTTCAAGTGATTCTTCTGCCTCAGCCTCCCGAGTAGCTGGGACTACAGGCATATGCCACCACACCCAGCTAATTTTTGTATTTTTAGTAGAGACGGGGTTTCATCATGTTGGCCAGCCTGGTCTTGAATTCCTGAACTCGTGATCCACCCATCTCAGCCTCCCAAAGTGCTGGTGTTATAGGCATTAGCCACCGTGCACAGCCAAGAAATAGTGATATAACAGCATTGATCTCTGTTGCTGACAGGTTAGATATTCAGAAGCAGCTGAAGCTAGATCAGGTTTGGTGATGGGAAGTTCACGCTCCTGGGCCCATGCATAGCCTGTCTCTGGCACATGGCCACTTTGTTCATGTACCAAAATGGCAGTTTCAGGGTGGCCAACAACAAAGACTGGCTTATATAAACTGATCTGGTTATTATATCTGCTTCACTGTTCACAATCTCTAACATGGTAGATGTTTATGTTGGGCCATAATATGTCACACTAAACTTTTCATGTTTATCTACATGCCTCTATCCCAAAACTCTTCTAAAATCTTCCAATTCTTTTCTTTCCAGCCCCCTGACCAGACAGCCAGGCCATTGGCTATTTCCGAGGTCTGTATATACTGGGCCACTTCTCATTCCACAAAAAAATCAATGACTAGATGCACTATTTATAGCTCCACCCACTGGGAAGATTTTCCCTCTCCACTATCTTTCAAGGCTATCGTTGAATGTGGTTGTAATGTAGCCATGGTCCATTTTGAGCTTGGACTCACAGAACAGACCCACCCAAAAATCAAGCTTAAGCTTTCCCTCTTTAATTGGTCATACAGGCCCCCAAATGGCCACAGGAACAAGTTAGGGAAGGGTACTATTTCAGCTGTTGTGAATGACATGCTGGTCATGCAATTTACCGAGTCCTCTGTCCTTCTCAGGCTCAATCCCTGATGTATTTTTTTCACATTAAAGTAGACTGCTGCTGGACCTATACAGCTTTGTGATTTAATATATCCAGCAGACCCAAACTTGTAATGTGCAGTTCTAGACCCATGGTCACTTTGTGCCTCATGGTGAAGCACTCTGCCTCTACCAGTCCCAGTAACTCACCAAGAGCTTTTTCTCAAAAGACATATAATTCTATGCTACAAATGGCATAGCCTTGCCCCAGAATCCCAGGGCTCTACATTGTTATTCTCCCAATGACACTTGCCATAAGACACTCCATCTTTTCCCCCCACTGTCACCTCCAACACCATGAGATGTGTGGATTGTATGCCCCAAGTGGCAGCTCTGTTTGCAGTGAAGCCTGGACCTCTTCACTCAAAGTTGGCAACTTTCTATGTCACTCAGTCTAGCAGTGTTCATAGGTTTGGAATATGTTGCTTCCAGAACCCAAAAAGGCATAGCAGCCACTTCATCTTCTTCTGTGTGGTGGCAAATGCAAGATGCAGCAATTTTCTTTTATTTTGGAGGAGATATTTTGTCACGCTTCTGACCACTGGATTCCTAAAAAAAAAACTTCATTGAAGTGTCAAATCCCTGAATCTTCATAGGATTTATTTCCAACCCTCTGGAACACTGTATCTTACCAAGGCCTTTTGCATACTAGTGCCTTGGTGCTCATTCTGAACAATCAGCATAATGTCATCACTGTAATGTATCAGAGTAATGTCCAGGCAGTCAAGATTTCTTCAGAGTGTATTATGACAGAAGGCAGGAACATTAATATTGCTCTAAGATGAAAGTGTAATTGAAGATTATTGTCTAACCCACAGGAATGTGAACTGTTTCTGATCCTCTCTTCTAATTGGAATAGAAAAGAATGTATTCATCATATCAGTTGCCACATACTATGTGCCTGAGGCCTCATTAATCTGTTCTATTAATTATACAATGTCCAGCAAAGCAACTGCAACTGGGGCTATTAATTGTTTGACTCTGAACTCCTAAAAGTCTGGGTAGGTACCCAGTCTTCTATACTTTTCTATCTAGAGCATCTGGGACCTAGCAGAAATTCCGTATGTATTTTATGAATGGATTAATCAACTGAGTATGACATTTAAGAAGATGCCTACTAACTTAGTTTGATTTAGGTGACCTGACCCTAGCTCATAGGATTATGAGAATTAAATGAGTTACTAAGTGGAAAGTGTTTACAACGGTGTCTGGCACATAGCATTCAGCAAATCTTATCAATTGTATGTTTCCAGGCCACAAAGAACCATCAGATATGATAGAGAGATAGACATTAAACTAACTCCTTGACCAGAACTTTAAATGAAACGTGAGGGGCGTGTGTTGGCCTTTAAAATGAGTGTCTGGAATATTTTTCCTGAGAGTGTGAGGTTTCCAAGGAAAACTCAAAAGAAAACTGATTGTAAAGCTTGAAAGAAATAATTACTTATAGAAACAGACATTTTCATAACTAGTGGAGAGAAAAAGATGGTTACTATGTGCCAATTCATTACTAGCATTGCTATATTTAGGATAATTTCGAGGGCCAACTATGGTGGCTCATGCCTGTAATCTCAACACTTTAGGAGGCCAAGGTGAGAGGACTGCTGAAACCGAGGAGTTTGAGACCAGCCTGGGCAACATAATGGGACCCCATCTCTACAAAAATTTTTTTTAATTGAAAAATTAGCTGGGTGTGTGTGGTCACACATGCCTGTAGTCCCAGCTACTCTAGAGGCTGAGGTGGGAGGATTGCATGAGCCAGGGAGGTTGAGGCTGCAGTGAGCTATGATGGTGCTACGGCACACCACCTGGGTGACAGAGTGAGACTCTGTCTCAAATTTAAAAAAAAAAAAGAAAAGAAAAAAGATAATTTCACAAAATCTCAAAGTTAAAATTTTTGACAAATGATTTTTACTGATAAAGTAAAACATGATCTTGAAATAAATTGAATGAGTGCAATTGTGCCCATCAGCCATTTCACAAAAATGATGTTTTCCATTACCTAAATGACTCTTTCCATATAAAAATAAATAAAAAGTACACCACAGTTTTCATCTCTGACATAGGTCAATGTAACAGCTAATACAGGAAAATGCAAGGGTATAATAACAGGACATACACACCCCTACTCTTCATTAGAAAAAAAAAGTATATTTTTTCTTGTATAACACTGCAATTCGAGATGACTTAGCTGCTATTCTCTGATATTAGCTTTGCAGTCAAATTTAAAATGATCTTGATAACTCTCAGGAAACCCCAAGTCTCATAAAACTTTCCCAACAATTGTCACAGTGAAAACTGAAATAATTTCAAGGTCTCTAGGAAAGAATCCACACTTGCTACTTTCAGAAAGCTAGGAAGTAAGTTGTTGGACAAGGTCTAAATATGGATTCTTTTATCTACAAAAAAGTTGAGACACTATGAAGCATCTCCAGTGGCCACTCTGTTATCAATATGCCATCTCACAACTAGGTTTAGACCTCAAAACTTAGGAAATTGCTTGGCTACTTTATTGCCAGTATCTCTGTCTTTACGGAACCTTACAGAATAGAATCACCAGATTGAATTTATTCCTCCAGTAAGTCAATTGCTTATTAGCACTTTTGACATCCAGATGGTTTGAGACAAAGGCTAAACCAGGGATAACTCCCAAGTATAAACAGTGGAAACTCTTTTGCTGAGGAACTCTGGTCTACTGGGCTATGGGCCAGGCCATGAGTTTCTTTTGCAACATCTCAGCACTGCTGTGGCCTTTTCTATAACCCTTGCAAGTCAAGTCACCTGAGAAGCCAAGAGTTAAACTGGCTATACAGTCTGAACTGTGAAGTTTGGAAGTAAATTCAAATGGACCAATAGCCTGGATCTGTTTCATGAATAAACAGAGGAGTTCAGGCTTGGGACCCTATAAAGTTAAGTCAATATTAGTTATAGAGGAAATCCTATTTGTTCTTCTTCTGTTGTAATTGTCTTTTTAAAAAGAACTCAAGTAGAGTTTGGGTTGTGTTATAATGCTAAAAACATCCATTAAACACAGACACACACAACACACACACACACTTACAAGTGTTTATAACCAAGAAGAAAGCAAATCACTGTTGTCTTTACTATTAGGTACATGAAAATTAAAAGTGTTTCCTCAATATCCTTAAAAAATACTACTTAAAATGCCCTAACTTATGAAATGGGAAATACTTATCTAGGTTCTGATGCCATATAGTCACCTTATCATTATTATTACAATAAAGATAAGTAAGTCATTGCTATTAAAGCCCTTTAGTTATGCTGACTTGGCACAAATTTTTCCCAGTACCCATCACCTAGAACTTATACATAACAAGGTCTGAGTAATCCAGTGTTTAAACTTCGAGGGTACTAAGAGAGTGACTTCTAACCTGTTTAAAATTATGACACCCTATTTTGCCTGTTAGACATCACAACTATTCCTCCTGTTATACTGTCCCCACACACTCAAGGAAAACAATTAATCTATTATATGATACAAAAAAACACTTAAATGAATTTAAATTAATCTTAATTTTTTTTTTCAGGCTTTTACTTGTTTTCCTTTACAATTATCTCTTCTTTGAAACTGGGTCATCCTATAGCTTAAGCCAGAATTAACCTCTCCTCTTGATGTATTCTTTTAGCTTTTCATGTAGTATAAATCTATATTACAGATTTTTTAAGAAAGAGAGGGTCTTGCTCTGTTACCCACTTTGGAGTTCAATGGCACTATCTCAGCCCACGGAAGCTCAATCTCTTAGGCTCAAGCAATCCTCCCACCTCAGCCTCCCAAGTAGCTGAGACCACAGGCGTGGACCACCACACTCTGCTAGATTTTATTTTCTTTTATAGAGACAGATTTTCACCATGTTGCCCAGGCTGGTCTCAAACTCCTGAGCTCAAGCAATCTGTTCACCTCCACCTACCAAAATGCTGGGATCACAGGCATAAGCTGCCACACTCACTCTATATTACAGTATTTTTAAATCATACTTTTGTTGATTAATTTTAAGTCTTTCTCACTGGCTTAAATGTAAGGGTCATGTTTATTCAACATTTTTCCAGAATTTCTAGCACAGTGCTTCATACAGAGGGAGAGTCAGTACACATTAGATGAAGGAATTAATGAATGAATGAATGATGTCAAAAATGTTGACTCAAGAATTATTCTAGTAGTTTAATGATATCCCTGTATAAGATAATCTGTTACAGAACTTAAACCCAGTGAGAAAATGGATTCAAAAACACTTTATAAACTGTAAAATCATACACAAATGTGAGCAAATGTCACTGTTACTAACTACTTAATAATCTTCAGGGGGAGAGATCCAAGATGGCCGATTAGCAACCGCTCAGGAATGTAGCTCCCAGTGAAAGCGCAGAGAACGAGTGGACGCCGCACTTTCTGATGAATTTTTGTTGCCCACAGACTGGGATATTCCCAGCAGAGGAGCCACACGGGTTGCCAGCGCGACTCTTTTGGCTGGTGCGGCGCGGCTGTTTTGCCGGTGCCCCAGCGCGGGGCTTCTCGGTGCGGAGTATACGGGATGGACGGGCTCGGCTGGTCCCATCCCCACAAGGAAAACAGCAATTGAAAGCGCTGAGGACTGAGAGTTTCACAGCAAGCACAGCTGAACCCGCGAAGGTCCGGCTCTGTGGGGAACAGGCATCCGCCAAAGGAAAACTAAGAAAAAACTTCATCGCTGGATGGAGAGAGATCCAAGATGGCCGCGTAGCAGCAGCTTAGGATTGTAGCTCCCAGTGAAAGCGCAGAGAGCGAGTGGACACCACAATTGCAGACGAATTTTTGATGCCCACAAACTGGGAGATTCCCGGCGAAGGAGCCACACGGGTTGCCAGCGTGACTCTTTTGGCTGGCATGGCTGTTTTGCCGGCACCCCGGTGTGGTGCTTCTCGGTGCGGAGTATACGGGACCGGGTGCCCTTTTAGTCGGGCTCCGCTGGTCCCATTCCCACAAGGAGAACAGCAATTGGAAGCGCTGAGGACTGAGAGCAAGCACAGCTGAACCCGGGAAGGCCCAGCTCTGTGGGGAAGGGGCGTCAGCCGAAGGAAAACTAAGAAACAGAGAAAACTTCATAACCAACAAGCCGGACGTCCACTCAGAGACCCAATCTGAAAGTCAGCAATTACAAAGACAACAGGTGGATAAATCCACAAAAATGGGAAGAAACCAGTGCAAAAAGGCTGAGAACACCCGAAATCAGAATGCCTCTCCTCCTAACGGGGATCACAGCTCCTCATCAGCAAGAGAACAAGGCTTGACGGAGGATGAGTGTGAATCAGGCTTCAGAAGGTGGATAATAAGAAACTTCGGTGAGCTAAAAGAACATGTTCTAACCCAATGCAAAGAAACTAAGAACCTTGAAAGAAGATTTAATGAAACGTTAACGAGAATGGACAACTTAGAGAAGAATATAAGTGAATTGATGGAGCTGAAAAACACAACACGAGAACTT
>CAUYQU010030643.1:0-28129 GCA_963574635.1 Cheracebus regulus
AAATCACTCCTCAGCAATTGCATAGCATTTCACAGGTTTAAATAAAATATTGGTTGGCTGCTTGTTTGTTATTTTCATCCCTTATTCCTTCCTGTCTCCATTGTTAAGCACAATTATTGGCATAAAAGAGGTTTTTAATACTCATTTTTAGACTTCATTCTAGCCTGGGCTATAGAACAAGAACCCCGTTCTCTCTGCCTCTTTCTCTTCCTCTTTCTTTCTCTCTTTCATTATTTTTTCTTCTTTCTTTTGCTCCTTCTTTCTTTCTCTCTTTTCTTTTTCTTTCAAAAAATAAAAAATAAAAATAAAAATAAATAAGAAAAGGTAGATAAATTCATGGAAAGACACAATCCTCCTAGCTTAAATCAGGAAGGATTAGATACCCTGAACAGACCAATAACAAGCAGCAAGATTGAAACGGTAATTTATAAATTGCCAACAACAAAAACTCCAGGACAAGATGGATTCACAGCAGAATTCTACCAGACAGTCAAAGAAATACTGGTACCAATTCTTTTGACACTATTCCAAAAGATAGAGAAAGAAGGAGCCCTCCCTATTTCATTCTATGAAACCAGCATCACCCCAATACCAAAACCAGGAAAGGACATAACCACCAAAAAAAATTACAGACCGATATTCTTGATGAACATAGATTCTAACATCCTTAACAAAATACTAGCTAACAGAATCCAACAACATATCAAAAAGATAATCACCATGATCAAGTGGATTTCATACGACAGATGCAGAGACTGTTTGACATATGCAAGTCAACAAATGTGATATACCACATACACAGAATTAAAAACAAAAATCACATGATCATCTAGATAAGATATAGAAAAAGCATTTGATAAAATCTAGCATCTCTTTACCATTAAAACTCTTTGCAAAATCAGCATACAAGAAACATACCTTAATGTAACAAAATCCATCTACGACAAACACACAGCCAACATAATACTGAATGGGGTAAAGTTGAAAGCATCCCCTCTGAGAACTGGAACAAGACAAGAATGCTCACTCTCACCACTCCTCTTCAACACAGTACTAGAAGTCCTAGCCAGAGCAATCAGACAAGAGAAAGAAAGGGCATCCAAATTGGTAAAAGGAAGTCACACTGTCAATTTCTGACGTAATGATCATTTACCTTGAAAACCCTAAGGACTCCTCCAGAAAGCTCCTAGAACTGATGAAAGAATTGAGCAAAGTTTTCAGATTCAAGATTAATGTATACAATCATTAGCTCTGCTGTAGACCAACAGCAACCAAGTGGAGATTCAAATCAAGAACTCAACCACTTTTACAATACCTGCAAAAAAAATAAAATACTTAGGAATATACCTAACCAAGGAGTCGAAAGACCTCTACAAGGAAAACTACAAAACACTGTTGAAAGAAATCACAGATGACACAAACAAATTGAAACACATCCCATGCTCATGGATGGGTAGAATCAGTATTGTGAAAATGACCATACTGCCAAAAGCAATCTATAAATTCAATGCAATCCCATCAAAATGCCACCATCATTCTTCAAAGAATTAGAAAAAACATATCTAAAATTCATATGGAACCAAACAAGAGCCCACATACCCAAAGCAAGGCTAAGCAAAAAGAATAAATCTGGAGGAATAACACTACCTGATTTCAAACTATACTATAAGGCCACAGTCACCAAAACAGCATGGTACTGGTATAAAAACAGGCACATAAACCAATGGAACAGAATAGAGAACTCAGAAATAAACCCAAATACTTAAAGCCAACTGATCTTTGACAAAGCAAACAAAAACATAAGGCAGGAAAAGAACACCCTTTTCAACAAATGCTGGTGGGATAATTGGCTAGCTACATGTAGGAGAATGAAACTGGATTCTCATTTCTTACCTCATACAAAAATCAACTAAAGATAGATTAGGGACTTAAACCTAAGGCCTGAAACTATAAAAATCCTAGAAGACAACACTGGGAAAACCCTTTTAGACATTGGCTTAGGCAAGGATTTCATGACCAAGAACTCAGAAGCAAATGCAATAAAAACAAAAATAGCTGGGACCTACTTAAACTAAAGAGCTTTTGCACAGCAAAAGAAACAGTCAGCAGAGTAAACAGACAACCCACAGAGTGGGAGAAAATCTTCACCATCTATACATCTGACAAAGAACTAATATCCAAAATCTACAACAAACTCAAACAAATCATTAAGAAAAAAAAAACATCAAAAAGTCGGCTAAAGATATGAATAGGCGATTATCAAAAGAAGATATACAAATGGCCAACAAACATATGAAAACATGCTCAGCATCACTAACGATCAGGGAAATGCAAATTAAAACCACATGGCAATACCACCTTTCTCCTGCAAGGATGGCCATGACCAAAATCAAAAAACAATAGATATTGGCATGGATGCGGTGAACAGGGAATACTTCTACACTGCTGGTGGGAATGTAAACTAGTACAGCCACTATGGAAAACACTGTGGAGATTCCTTAAAGAACTAAAAGGAGAACTGCCATTTGATCCAGCAATCCTACTACTGGGTATCTACCAGAGGAAAAGAAGTCATTATTCAAAAAAGATATTTCCAATGCCTGTTTATAACAGCACAACTCATAACTGCAAAATCATGGAACCAACCCAAATGCCCATCAATCTGTGAGTGGATAAAGAAAGTGTGGTATACATATACAATGGAATACTAGGCAGCCATAAAAAGGAATGAATGAACAGCACATGCAGTGACCTGGATGAGATTGGAGACTATTATTCTAAATGAAGTAACTCAGGAATGGAAAACCAAACATTGTATGTTCTCACTGACATGTGAGTGCTACACTATGAGGATGCAAGCCATAAGAATGATACAATAGATGAGAAATAAAAGACTACAAATATGGTGGCGTATATAGTGCTTGGGTGATGAGTACACCAAAATCTCACCAATCAACCACTAAAGAACTTACTGATGTAACCAAATATGACCTGTACCCCAATAACTTATGGAAAAATTTAAAATAATAAAAATAAAAATTAGGATACCCACTTACAAAAAAAAATTTGTCTTCATTCTCCCTCTCTAGGCTGTTAGTGGCTCTTCTATTCCATGAAAACTTTTCTGTCTTTATCAGTGCTATGTTTCTTTTTATTTGAGACCTAATTTTTCACTAGTTACTGGATTTATGAAAGAATTTTGTTATTTGATGAATTTCTGGCCACTGCAAAACTTTTTAACATCAGATAAATTAATTAACTATAAATATAATGTAAATGCTAAGTATAAGGGAGAATCAAGTTACTATTCAGCTATTACTAATTTTTAAAAAAAGAAAAGAAATGAAGGGCAGGCATCCAAATATGAAGACAGGAAATCAAACTATTCCTGTTTGCAGATGATGTAATTTTATATCTAGAAACTTCCAGTCAGAGTCCAAATCCTCCTTGAGCTGATAAACAATTTCAGCAAAGTTTCAGGATACAAAATCAATGAACGAAAATTGCTAGCATTCCTACACACCAACAACAGCCAAGCTGAGAGTCAAATCAACAAGGCAATCCCATTCACAACTGCCACAAAAAGAATAAAATACTTAGGAATACATCTAACCAGAGAGGTGAAAGATCTCTACAATAAGAATTATAAAACACTGCTCAAAGAAATCATAGATACACAAAAAAATGGAAAAACATACCATGCTCATGGACAGGAAGAATCGATATCATTAAAATGGCCATACTGCCCAAAGCAATTTATATGATTCAATGCTATTCTTATCAAACTAGAAACTACCAACAACATTCTTCACAGAACTTCAAAAAAAAAAATTTTTTTTAAGTTCATATGGAACTAAAAAAGAGCCTGAATACCCAAGGCAATCCCAAGCAGAAAGAACAAAGCTAGAGGCATCATGCTACCAATTTCAAACTATACTACAGGACTACGGTAACCAAAACAGCACGGTACAGGTACAAAATCAAGCATACAGACCAATGGAACAGAATAGAGAGCCCAGCAATAAAGCCACACACCTACAACCATCTGATCTTCAAGAAGCTGACAAAAACAAGCAGTGGGGAAGACGCCCTGTTCAATAAATGGTGCTGGGATAACTAGGTAGCCATATGCAGAAGATTGAAGCTGGACCCTTCCTTTTATCATATATAAACATCAACTCAAAATGAATTAAAGACTTAAATGTAAAACCCAAAACTATGAAAACCCTGGAAGACAACTCAGGTAATACCATCCTGGACATAGGAATGGGCAAAAAATTCATGACAAAGACACCAAAAGTAATCACAACAAAAGCAAAAACTGGCAAATGGGATCTAAGTAAACTTAACTTCTGCACAGCAAAAGAAATTATCAACAGAATACACAGATAACCCACAGAATGGGAGAAAATATCTGCAAACTATGCATCTGACAAAGGTCTAATATCCAACATCTATAAGGAACTTAAATATACAAGAGATAAGCCCATTAAAAAGTGGGCAAAGGACATACATGAACAGACACTTCTCTAAAGAGGACATACATGTGGCCAACAAGCACATGAACAAAAGTTCGATATAAGTGATCATTAGAGAAATGCAAATCGAAACCACAATGAGATACCATCTCACACCAGTCAGAATGGCTATTAATAAAAAGTCAAAAAATAACAGATGCTGATGAAGTTGCAAAGAAAAGGGAACACTTATACACTGTTGGTTGGAGTGTAAATTAGTTCAACAGTTGTGGAAAGCAGTACAGCGATTCCTCAAAGAGCTAAAAGCAGAACTATCATTCAACCCTGCAATCTCATTACTGGGTATACACCTAGAGGAATATAAATCATTCTACCGTCAAGACACATGTACATGAATGTTCACTGCAACACTATTCACAATAGGAAAGACATGGAATCAACCTAAATGACCATCAGTGATAGACTAGATAAAGAAAGTGTGGTACACATACATTATGAAATACTGTGTAGCCATAAAAAAGAATGAGATCATGTCTTCTGTGGGAACATGGATGAAGCCAGACGCTACTAACTAGCAAACTAACGCAGGAACAGAAAACCAAATACCGCACGTTCTCACTCAGTGGGAGCTGAATCATGAGAACTCTTGAACACACAGAAGGGAACAACAGACACTGGGGTTGACCTGAGGGTGGAGGCTGGGAGGAGGGAGAGGAGCAGAAAAGGTAACTATGAGTACTGGGTTTAATACCTGGGTGATGAAATAATCTGTACAACAAACCCCCATGACATTAGTTTACCAAAGTAACAAACCTTCACATGTACCCCCAAACCTAAAAGTTAAAAAAAATATATCTGTGTTGAATAGACAACAAATTGTAAACTGCATTTTAGAAAAAGCTTAACAAGTCAGTATCTCACAAATAGAACAATCAAGTTCAGCTGAGCATCCTCAGTCAACAAACCTGTCAAACTAGAAAGATCATATGTTTATTACCCCCACCCACTCCCCCCGCCAAAAAAAAAAGATTTTTTTTCTGTTATTAGGTTGGTGCAAAAATATTTGCAGTCTTTGCCATTAAAAGTAAAGACAAAAACCACAATTACTTTTGCGCCATTCTAATAGTTTCATGGCTTTCAACTGCAACCTTTTCTACAGATCAGTACGAAGGGAGAATAAATGAACTGGTGCCTGACAGTAATGGTGGAGGTGAAGGCAAGTTATCCACTACTTGCATATGGACGGATTAGCTGCAGCATTGATTAGTTAACAGTGATCCACTTTAAAATGGCATTAAATAATCAGGAAGTATATTTTAAAAGACTATTAACCAAAATCCAAGAAATCAGCTAGGTAGACACAAATAATAAGAAAACTCCTGGCCGGGCGCGGTGGCTCACGCCTGTAATCCTAGCACTTTGGGAGGCTGAGGCGGGCAGAACACAACGTCAAGAGATTGAGACCATCCTGGCCAACATGGTGAAACCCCGTCTCTACTAAAAATACAAAAAAATTAGCTGGGCGTGGTGGCGCGCACCTGTGGTGGCAGCTACTCGGGAGGCTGACGCAGGAGGATTCCTTGAACCCGGGAGGCAGAGGTTGCAGTGAGCCGAGGTCGCGCCACTGCATTCCAGCCTGGTACCTGGTGACGGAGTGAGACTCTGTCTTAAAAAGAAAACTCCTATATGATTCCCAAGTAAGTAACCATTCAAGAAAATTAATTATATTTAATCACAGTTTAAGGAAGCAAATTGAACACTACTTTTAAAAACAGGATAAAAGATTTAAGAGGATTCCAAACTCTTTAGAAATAAAAATTACTTGATCAAGTGCCTATAAAGCATATTTTTCTGAACCAGCAAATACTTAGTGAGCCACAGACCCAACTGGTACTTTTTAAATGAGAAAAATGAAATCCGTTTCAAAAAGAGAAAATCCTTGCTTTTCTTTGACTCCAAGTAAGAGCCACTTACCTGCCTGTCAATTATTTTCCTGAGAACTTCTCAAAGTCCTTTTTTCTACATCTAAATAAGATATGTATAAATATGTTTTCTGGAACATTTTACTAGTATCTTCTAATGATGAGTCTCACAAATAGAAAGTGAAATTAAGGCCAGGCATGGTGACTCATGCCTGTAATACCAGCACTGTGGGAGGCTTAGGTGGAAGAATCACCTGAGCACAGGAGTTCTAGACCAACCTGGACAACATAGGGAGACCCCAACTCTACATAAACTTTTTTTTCTCTTTTTGTGATGAAGTCTCACACTGTTACCTGGGCTGGAGTGCAATGGTGTGATCTCGGCTCACTGCAACCTTCGCCTTCCGGGTTCAAGCAATTCTCCTGCCTCAGCCTCCCGAGTATCTGGGACTACAGGCGCCAGCCACCATGCCCAGCTAATTTTTTGTATTTTTAGTATAGATGGGGTTTCACCATGTTGGCCAGGCTGGTCTCAAACTCCTGACCCGTGACCTGCCCGCCTTGCCCTCCCAAAGTGCTGGGATTACAGGCGTAAGCCACCGTGCCAGGCCATAAACGTTTATTGATAAAAACTTAGCCAGGCATGGTGGCACATGCCTGCGGTCCCAGCTACTCAGGACGCTAAGGCAGGAGGATCATCTGAGCCTGGGAGGTCAAGGCCACAGTGAGCTATAATTGCACCACTGCACTCCAGCCTGGGTGACAAGAGTAGAGACCTTGTCTCAAAACAAACAAACAAAGAAGTGAAATTAGTCATACTGTGTGAGGGAAAAGATTTTTGCCTCATAAAAATCCAGTTGCAATTTAAGGATCTGCCCATTTTCTAACAACAAACAAAGTATGTTCCCTGCTTAATGACATCGAGTGGAGGGGTATGGAAACCAAGTTCAGCTCTGGGCCCCCTCTTCTTCTCCACTGACATCCTACACGCTTCCTGGAGTCTCACAGCTTCACATTACTCTCCCCAAAAATTCAGACACTCAAATCCAGGTTTGACCTTGCCACCTTCATTTGCGTAACCAATAAGCACCTTCTACTTAACATAGTCGGAACAGAACTCTTGATTTTATTTTATATACTTTTCTCAGAATCTTCCATATCTTCGCAAAGTCATCACCCTCTAAGAAATTATTCAAGCCAAAATTCTAGGCAGTGTAATATAGTGCTCAAGAACATAGACTCTGATGCCAGACTGTACGGATTCAAATCCTGCTTCCGCTCCTCACAACCTGTACAAAGATACTATAAGCCTCAGAGACTGATTATGGTACCAGCCTCATAGGGTCATTATACAGACTAAATGCATTAACTCACACAAAGCATTTAGAACAGCACTTGGCAAACACTAAATTTTCATTAAGCTTAAGCTCTCATTATCATTATGCTGATTCTTCTCTTTCTCTCACAAGTAGTCCCCGTCAATAATACTTCAAAAACTAACTGAAATCCACTGACTTCTCTCAGTCATATCACCATAACCAATCCATTTCAAGTCACTATCTAGATTATTGTGAAAACTTCCAGACCAGTCCTTCTACTTCCATTCTTTCTTTATCCTCCAAAATGTTTTACAAGCAGCAGCCACAGTAATCTACTTAAAACATAAATCAGATCATATCACTCCCTTATTCAAAATCATCCAATGTCTTTCCACTATATTAGGCTAAAAATAATCAAACTCTTTACCCTGGTTTATTCAAAGTCCCAAAGAGTCCTTCCTCTAGCCATTGCAGTCTCATCTCGTAGCACTCTACCGTAGCTTACTATGCGCTAGCTACTCTGGCATTTTGACTCTTAAAAAATGCCAAGCTTTTACATTGTTAGTGGGAGTATAAATTAGTTCGACCATTGTGGAAGACAGTGTGGCCATTCCTCAAGGACCTAGAAATAGAAATTCCATTTGACTCATTACTGGGTATATATCCAAAGGATTATAAATCATTCTACTATAGTAGAACGATTATCAATCGTTCTACTAGAGTAGAAATCATTCTACTATAAGGACACATGCACATGAATGTTCATTGCAGCACTGTTTACATTAGCAAAGACTTGGAACCAACCCAAATGCCCATCGATGATAGACTGGACAGGGAAAATGTGGCACATATACACCATGGAATACTATGCAGCCATAAAAAAAAACGATGAGTTCGTGTTCTTTGTAGGGACATGGATGAACCTGGAAGCCATCATTCTCAGCAAACTGACACAAGAACAGAAAATCAAATACCACATGTTCTCACTCATAGGCGGGTGTTGAAAAATGAGAATACATGGACACAGGGAGGGTAGCATCACACACTGGGGTCTGTGTGGGGGAACTAGGGGAGGGACAGTGTGGGGTGGGGAGCTGGGGAGGGATAACATGGGGAGAAATGCCAGATATAGGTGATGGGGAGGAAGGCAGCAAACCACATCGCCATGTATGTACCTATGCAACAATCTTGGATGTTCTTCACATGTACCCCAAAACTTAAAACGCAATAAAATATATATTTTAAAAAATGCCAACTTCCCTTTTGAGGCCTTTGCATTAGTGACTTTTCCTGCCTGGAATGCAGTTTCCTCTATATTTGTTCAGCTGGCTCCCTCATGTCATTTGTAATATTGTTATTGTTTATTTCTTTGGTAATTGTCTGTCTCCCACTAGAATAGAAGCTTTATAAGAAGAAATTTCATCTAACTTGTTAAGTAGTGTATCTCTAGTACCCACAACTATGCATGGATGAACAAATAAAAAGTTATTTAAAAATAAACCATTAAATAAAAGAACTAGCTATAGCTTCTAAAATTGCCATATGAAGCAGAAAACCTATCTTTCCCTCATTTTTCCCTAATTGGTTATCAATCTATTGTATCGTAGTTCCAAACTCACCCCTTGTGCCTGCTCTGTATAGACCTTACTATACTTACCTTTGAATATTTTATCAGAGTTTGAAGACCTAAATCACCTGGTTACACAACTCCTGACAAAGGCACAGTTACCAACAAAAGACGCTGAGAATTAAATCAGAAAACATGAGATCAAGTCAGGGCTCCACAATTATTAGCAGACATAATCTTGGACAAATTACGTTGTCCTCTCTGAGCTGTATTTTCCTCATCCATATAATGCACAATATAACCCCTATCTCTCTCAGAGACTTGTAGTGGATCAACAGTATGTATAAACAGTAAACTGTGAACAAAAGGAAGTTTCTGTCATCATTTGCTATCTGTCAGTTCAATGAAATTTCACTGAGCACTAACCCTATGTGTCACATGCTACACCAGATAAAAAATTTGAATTAAGAGAAATCCCTCACTCTCAAAGAACTTATGTTTTATTAAGGAAGAAAATACATAATAATTTCACTGGAATTGGTAGTGTACAGAATGCTGTGGGAACACAAAGGAGATATACTTAGCACAATCTTGGGACTTAGGGGAAGGTTCCAAGAGGAAGTGGAGCCACAGAGTTCCTATCAAAGGAGAAAGTAATGTCAAATTTTTATCCATCCTAAAGCATGTTCAAAAGCCAGATAGTTATATTATAAAAGTCACACGATCACAGGTTAAGAATAAACTTTCAGATATCACCTGGGGTAAACAAAACTTCTATCAATTTACAACTTCCCGAAGAACCACTTATTTCATCCTCTACCAGTCATCAAAATACCTTTCAAAAAATCTACTTTAGGGTACTTTTTCTTATCCTATAAGAGTATTTCCATTTATATAGCTGAAATTTTTCAATTACATACTCCAAGATCAAAACCTTCCTCAACGGAAAGGACAGTAATAAAGAGACCATAGCAATAGGTTTAGATTTCTATTTCGCTACAGCCCTAAATGAAATTCCTTGGCTTCCCTCCTCCTTTCCATAGCTGTCAGGACAGGCTCTCAGGCTACAACTCCCATCACTCTCCTACAAAAGAAAACATGCTCTCTGGACCTCCTCCTTTCAACCAGGATTGGCCTTGAACCACCCAGGAGAAAGTCAATCACTGCCTGAGAAAACAAGTCACCACCTGCCTTCTATTAAATCCAAGACACCAAGGCCAGAACTTTCCACAACCCACCTATAATCAAGACAAATCCCTTTCTTTCTTTCTCTTTCTCTCTTTCTCTCTCTTTCTGACAGGGTCTCAGAAAGAAAGAAAGAAAGAGAGAAAGAGAGAGAGAAAGAAAGAGAAAGCAACTCTGTTGCCCAAGTTGGGGTGCAGTGGCATGATCATGGCTCACTGCAGCCTTCATCTCCTGGGATCAAGTCAGCCTCCCATGTCAGCCTCCCAAGTAGCTAGGACTACAGGTGCATGCCACCATGTCTGGCTATTTTTTCTTTTTTCTTTCTTTTTTTACTTTTTACTTTTTTTTATTGTAGTAAAGATGAATTCTTACTATGTTGCCCAGGCTGGTGTTAAACTCCTGAGCTCAAGCAATCCTCCCACCTCGGCCTTCCAAAGGACTGGGGTTACAGGTATGAGCCACCACACCAAGCCACAATAAATCCATTTAAAGTAAATCTAAATCCATTAAAGCTGAACACAGATATACTCAATAACCTACAATTCCATTCTTAAACATATAACCAACAGAAATGTTTGCTAAAATATGTGTTACAATGTTCAGAACAGCAGTATTTGTGATAACCAAAGGAAAAAAAAAAGAAAAGCCAAATGCCTATTAACAATGGATTGGATAAATTTTGATAAAGTCAATCAGAATTGGGCTGAATCAAAAGTCATGTAATCTGACAGAATGCAGTGAAAAGAACACAGCATAACTTCTATAACAGCACTGCTTAAAATGTCTAACTTGAATCTAAATAGGCAGAAACATCAGACAAATCCAAAGTGAGACACAAAATAATTAGCTGGTAATCTTCAAAGGTAACGAAGTCCATGAAAATCTGAGATAAACTAAGAATCTGTTGCAAACTGAAGGAGACGAAAGAAACATGACAACTAAGTAACCCATGTAAATTAGAACTGCATGTGGGATATGACAGACAACTGGTGAAACTTGAATGGGGTCTGAGGGTTAGATGGTAGTAACTTATCAACATTAATTTTCTTATTTTGATGTTTAATTGTGTTTATGCAGGAAAATGTTCTGTTTGTAGGAATTACACATTAACAAGTATTGGGGGTAACAAGACATCAGTCTAGGAACTTATTCTCAAATGGTTTAAAGAAAAAGTTACTATTTTCTACCTAATTTCCTGTAAGTCTATGATATTTCAAACTTTTTAAAAGTATTAATTTTTTTAAGTATGTTTGGAGGGGGAAAAATGAGTAGAAAGGAATGAAGGGAATTCAAAGTTTATAAATAATGTATTTCTTGTCAATGAGGTACAAAGCTTAGGTGCAGTTTGCTAAAAATGAATTTATTACAAACTTAGGAACCAAAGTTTTGCCCTTTCTCTTAGTAAAGATTTCTCATCTCTACCTAGAAAGTAGAAAAAAATTGTAAAATTCTGCAAAAATCTGCCACATATCCTTCTTTCTACACTGGAATATTAGAATGATACATTAAATCACAAATGTATATAGATTATCTTGACATCGAAAATAAAAATGTGCATCAAGTGTAAAATTTTTTAAAAGTTGCTTTTAAGGCAAATTTATAAAATAAACAGTCAAAATGTATTAAAAATTTATTTAAGCTTTACAATACACAAAATCAAAAGTAGCTTTAAAACCCCAAAAGTAGAAGAATTTCAGATTCATTTTCATAGTTAGATTAGTTAGGCACTGGGCAGCCTGGCTTGAATAGAAATTACAAAGTGAAAAACTTCACACATTTAATACACGTTAAATGTCTTCTAGGTAGCAGACAATTGTTGTCTGTCTCCCAATCATCAATCTCCCCTCTCCCCATTCCTGCCAATCATCCATTTTTGTTTGGAATATTGTGGTTTCAGGAACACACTGACTCTCAGCTACCAAGATCCCCCATCTAAAGAGACGACCTTAGGCTAGACCATCGCTTAAACCACGTAACTGCTTTAGTGATAGACATGTGTGACACAGGTTAAATTGTGTCCCCCCCAAAAAAATCCTATGTTTAGGTACTAACCCCCAGCACCTCAGAATGTGACCTTATTCAGAAATAGGATTGTTGTAGATGCACTTAGTTACAATGAGGTCACACTGGAGTTGAGAGGTGACTAATATCCTTAGAAAAAGGATATCCCAATATGACTGACATCATATTGTCAAAGTAGAAATTTGGGACGTGCAGGGAGAATCCCATGTGAAGACTGGAGTAATGTTGCTACAAGTCAAAGAACTACCAGCAGCTACAAGAGAGATGTGGAATAGATCTTTCCCTAGCACCTTCAGAGGGAACATGGCCATGCTGACACCTTGATTTCAAATTTCTGCCATCCAGAACCATGAGTCAATAAATTTATTCTGTTGTAACACACCTAGTTTGTGGTCCTTTGCTATGGCAGCCCTAGGAAACTAATACAGCATATGATTTAAGCCATTTTAAGCCCAGTAAATAGTAAGACAAAAAATAAGAACTCTGAGACAAAGAAATTCTTTTAAATAGTATACTATACAGATGTAAAGCCTGACCCCATTGGTAACTATTTTTGCAACCATCAAAAAGCCAGACTGAGGACAAGGCATATGCATAAGGGTAAAGACATGTTCAGAGAAAGGGATGAAACACGCAGCAAGCTATGTTTGAAGTTCATACTATATCTAGACTTCTCAATTTTAAGACCTAGCAGATTCCATTTATTGGTTAATGTAGCACAGGCTGGTTTCCTGTTACCTGCAACTGGAAAAGAAAATACTAACTAATGCAGACACTGATCTAGTACCAGGATGCTTTCGGCTACCAGAGAAAGAGAATTCCACTTTTGAGTTCCTAAGTTAATGCCTTAAAAATTAAAACTTCATTATCCCATGTAATAAAAAGTTTGATGGTTCCAGAATTGGGTTAATTCAGCAACTCAATGACAGCAACGTAGACTCAGATTCTTTCCATCTTTCCCATGTCTATGCAATGAATCAGGTTGTCCTGAAGGTACCTGCCTCATCTCTAGATGACTGCAGCCGTTCCAGGGATGTCATTCAGTGACAATATCCAGAGGGGGAAAAAAAAGACTACTTCATCCCACATGCCTATATTTTTTTAGTAAAAAAATATTTTATCAGAAGTCCCCAAAGAACTCATACTTTTTAGCTACAATTACATTGTTACATGCATAGATCAACAATTTGGAAAGAAGGAAATGACTATGATCAGCTTAAAAGTAATACTAACATGCCAGAAGTTTTCTGAAATGCATAGTGATATTTTTGGTTGTCATGGAGTCTGGGGCCACCACTGGCATTTAACAGATGACAGCTAAGACTGTCCAATATTCTGGAAAATATTTGGTTATTTCACACAAAGAAGTGTGGTCTAAAGTGTCAACAGACAGAAAATGGGTGAATAAAACTAAGAATAAGAATAATAAAAAAGCAATGGCCAAACAGTAGACAAGTATCAGTATCCTCCACAGAGGTTCACACCTCTAAGAAAAGTGGTGAAAGACACTTTCCTTAGCTATAAATAAAATATAATCTAGGGTAGTGATGGACAAGTAAAGAAACAATTTAAAAGCATCAACTTTAATGACAATAAAGAAATAACAGGATCAGGAATAGAGAAAGAATATATAACAGTTACTAAATATCTGTTATGCTAGGTATTCTCATAAATTCCTTCATTAAATAAAAACAGTTAATAGTCTTCCCAAATGCTGATATAGCTAAATTATGCATATTGAGGTAACCCCAGAGAGTCAATAAAAATTTATTTGTATCAGAAAATACTACAATTTTTGACTCAGAAGGAAAGCTTGGCATATGCTTAGTCTATAGTCAGTACAGCTTAAAAGAGCCATGTCATAAAACTTTGAAGTCCTCTTGTGCATTAAGTACAAAAAAAGTATTTAAAAATTAGACTCAGATTAAAAGACAACTGTAAAATATGTGTTTTACATATAAAAATATGTATAGTTCTAAAATATCAACACTTAAGAATCACACTTCTAACAAACTACTTAAAAATCACTGATCATGTCATTTACTCAACACAGCTACCTCCAGATTCACCCAGTAGGGAGCTATTCATTGCAGCAACAGCATATCACTGTGTTAGTACTTAAGCATTAAGATTTTCTTCTATATTGTCTTCTACCAATACCAAATACTAATAGAACAGAAATCTAGGAGTTATTTCTACAACAGGCCACACTATTGTTAAGAGCCAAATATATAGTCTACTTCTAAGGAAAAAAAGGCATGATCTTGAAGAAACCCACAGAGGTTACTGACAAAATTAATCACTCACCATTGGTATTAGTAGGATCAAGGAAAAATATTTAAAAAACCAACTATGGGTAATAACAAATAAAAACCTAGCAGTTTTGGGATTAACAGTACAGCATCATAAGTAATCTGAATATCATTACGAAAATTAAATTAACTTATTTCCTAGAGAAACACAGAACAAAACTACCAAGGGTATATAACTGAAAGTGTGAACATGTCAAATATGGAAATAAAGTGAAATACTTACTGCTAAAGCCTTGGACAGTTTGGCTCTAAATTCATTCAGGATGATTGCCACAATGTCCTTAAGAGGTACATAAGCAAAGCCATCTTCCAAATAGACTTTCCTTCCTCGAAACAAATCCAGAGCATCAGCAAAAGGGATCTGAATTCAGAGTGAAATAGGGAAAATAAGTCAGCAACTGTCATTAAAAAATCCTCCAAAGTCTTTATATGTATTAAGTATAAACAAAGAAATTTGTTAGTCCTAGCAGAGTCAAAAGAATAATAAAATGATTGATTTATCCTCCTTAAAACTCAACAGCATTAGGAAAGAGTGGCAGTACAAAAATATGTTCATTTCGGAGTTGATGCTTTGAAAACTAATAACACTAAAAGACCAAGTTGGAATGCTTTCTTTTTTATTTCTTAACCTCTGAATTTACCAAACATAATCCCCAGAATTTCAAACTCTTAACTCAAGACTGCTACACATGTTGCATTCACCTCACATGATATATCCCACATTTTATTCTGCATTAGATAGAATCCTAATTGGTAAACAACATTGGTAATTACCTAACTGGTAAACAACACTGCTAAAAATTACTTAATAAGTAAACTAATTCCAATTTTTTCATCTATTTCCATTCTCACTCCAGAGAAATATACTGAGAAAGCTAATCTCAATCCTAAGAAATAGAAATAATAAGCATTCGGTTTTGCTATTAACATAAGTATTTGCCCCAATAATTTATTTTTAAAAGTACTTAGATTTTTTTTAAGCCCTATGAACAATCCTAAAATTCTCAGAGATAAGCAAAATATGTTATTAGTAACCCATAAAAATCATCCTTACTCCCCAATACAGAGTTTTTCTTTTTTAAAAAACCAAGGTTAAAAAATTAGGTGAGAAATGATTCCCAAATTGCCTATTCATCCAAGTTTTAAGGAAGAATTAAATATAAATGCATACAATTTTCTATATATCCAATGACATCTCACACTATAAACAGACTGTATGTTTTTAAACAACTTTTGATTAATTCATCAACTTCTACAACTACAAAACAGTCCCTGCCCTCATGGGCACACACAGAAAGTCAAACAGCCCTACAGGGCAGTACTGTGTGACACTGCACCAAACAGATGGCTTACACAGGACATATCAAAGGAGCAAGTAAGAGGGTTTATTGCAATAATATACGCAAGAAAAGGGAACAGAAGCTTAAAACATGAATTCTAGTCCAAGTTCTGATACTGACTAGACTTATGATTTGTTAAATTTAATGAATCCCTCTAAATCTCAGCAGCCAGATCTGTAAAACTGAGAGAGGGGAGGAAGAGATCGGCTGACCCTTAGTGATTCTTTAGCTACAATATTCCATGCTTCTAGCTTATTAAGGTGGTCACAGTGGAAATAAAAATGTGCAAGTAGAAGCAAAAGATGATGTGAAGGCGCACTAACTGGAAATATGTGGTGTAAGAGAAATAAATCTTAATCCCCACACTCTGAGCTTGAAAGGCTGACTGAATGATGGCCCAACAGTCAAGACAAAGAAGCTGGAATGGGGGGATTTTAAACTACTGGCACTCTCTCATAGTAATTGGCACATTCTTTTCAAAGAAAATTGTGGGGTTGCAGTTGTCAAATTGTGAAATGAATTTAAGCTCTTCCCTCTTCCCCTTTTGGAAGGGTTTATGCGAAGTAGCTATCTACACTGAGTGGGGAGGGGAAACCAAGGTGGCCCAGCACAAGATGGTGGAATCTGAGTAAGTTAAGGAAGGCCTTCACATAGGAAAAAAGTAGGCTTACAATGTCAGATCCCAAACAGAATGACAGAGAGACCATGAGGCGAGACAGCACAATGTCAGAGGCCAAAAGCAGCGAAGGGGACTTCCAAACAGAGTAGTGGGCCAAATGCGTGATGAGGGTTTCCTGGCAGGGGACAGCCCAGTGCAGGGTGTAAGAAGCCAAACAATGCAAGGAGGAACCTTTAGGAAAACAGCCTGCAGTTGGGGGTCAGAGCCCAAGCAGGTTTGGGAATGCATCTGTGGAAGGTGACAGCCCAGCAGAGAACACTGGCAAACCCTTAGTGCAATGAGTACAATATATGTACAGAAGAAGGAGTAGCTGTGGTGATGAGAAGCTATAGAAATTGATTAATTAAATATATATATAAAGCTCAATGTGACATATTTAACAAAACCTAGGAAGTATTTTACATGTTTACATACCTTATAAATGGACTGCTCCAAATTAACTCCATTTAAATTTGGTGATGAGGCAATAATCTCCTTTTCTCGAAGAGTCTTCTCTTTATCACTTATCTAAAAAAAACATATTTTAAGCTGTTATAAAAATCTGAAGTCCTCATTCAGATTCAATAAAATGATTTCCTGTTTTAATGCACACTGTATACTTATATTAAAAACTGTAAAACCTTGATATCACAAATCAGTTCTAACATTTCTGAATCATTATCATTAGTGAAGGCAAAAGAGAGGGAAAAAATCTAAATTCAAAATTCTTTCAAATTTTAACTCTGTTAATTTCTGAAGGTATACCTCAAAAGAACAGTAGCAGACAAAGAGAAAATATTTTAATGAGAAAAAGGAAAAAACTTACCATAAAAACTCAGATTACTGTAGAATAAAAATAAGCATTATCCTTATTCGGGTTATGTTAATTTATTAAAATATCCTAATTAAGGTTAGAGCACTTTAACTATTCCTCAATTTTCTAGCCTCATAAGACAATTCCAAACTAAAAACACTAGTTTTTCTAGGAACAACTATAAATCTATTATCTCAGACTGATTATGGCTTTACAAAAGATTGATAGATCTGGCTAGTAAAAGCGCTAAACTTCTATACCAAAACATATTTCTGTAAATGAAGATGAAATATAAGTGACAAACTGAGGGAAATATTTACATCATCTGATGTGAGTTAGCCTCAGTAAACCCCTAGTTGGCCATATATATGTATTAAAACATGAACAGCCAATAGTTACGTAAGTAAAAATAATGAATGCTAAATTAAAATAATAATGTGTAGTATTTTCCACCTATCAAAATGGTAAGAGTTAAAAAGATTTAGAATATGCAGTGTTAGGACAATCTTTGTGTACCAACACTTTGATAATACATATCAAATAGCCTTTAAAAATTCAGGCTGTGGGGCCAGGCACAGTGGCTCACACCTGTAATCCCAGCACTTTGGGATGCCAAGGCAGGTGGATCATGAGGTCAGGAGTTCAAGACCAAACTGGCCAACATGGTGAAACCCCACCTCTACTAAAAAAAACAAAAATTAGCTGGGCATGGTGGCTCATGCTTGTAATCCCAGCTACCTGGGAGGCTGAGGTAGGAGAACTGCTTGAACCAAGATCTGCAAGGTGGAGGTTGCAGTGAGCCAAGATTGTGCCACTGCACTCCAGCCTGGGCTACAGAGCAAGACTCCATCTCAAAAAAAAAAAAAAAATGCAGGTTGAAATACTTTATTTCCAGCTTAATCACAAGTAAACAACAGGACAAGCACACAAATACAAATATTTCATTACAGTGTTATTTACAATAAAGAAAAATACTAAATGTCCAACATGTATCTAGTTAAATAAACTGCAGTAGAACTTGCTATTTCAGTAAAGTAGGCTGTATTATTCAGGTCAACCTCTCAGAGAAAACAAAACACTGATACATTTTTAAAAACATCTTTACAACACAGAAAGTTAATGTACAAAGTCAGGCCCACACAAAGTGGGATATCTGACAAGAGACCTTCCTGCTCAAATGATGTAGGATATCAGGGAATCCCAAGCCTTGAACTTGTTTTAAGGTGATATCTGATTCAAATGCCCAGGCACCTCGCAAAAGCAAACACAAATCCTCTCTGGAGTATGCCTCAAAGTATTCCTACAAATAAATTTTCAAATACAATGTCAAGCACACTATTTTATAACAAGTTGTACAATAAAACTATACTTTATGAACAAAAACAATAAAGAACTTACAAAGTATACAGATAACTATGCTACCATGTGTACAGAAATAAAAGACAAGCATAATCTGTATGAAGTGGAAACTATAAAAAGTGATTTTTTTTTTTTTTTTTAAAGAAAAAGGCTGGGCATGGTGGCTCACATCTGCTGGAGGCCAAGGTGGGAAGATCACTTGAGTCCAGGAGTTTGAGACCAAACTGGAAAACACAGTGAGACCCCATCTCTACAAAATTTTTTTTTTTAATTAGCTGGGTGTGGCAGCGCACACTTGTAGTCTCAGCTACTTGGGAGGCTGAGGTGGGAAAACTGTTTGAGCCCAGGAGTTAGAGGCTGCAGTAAGCTATGATCACATTACTGCTCTCCAGTCTGGGTGGTACAGAGAAGAAGAAAGAAAAAAGAAGAAGGAAGAAAGAAGAAGAGAAAAAGAAGAAGAGGAGGAAGGGAGGAAGAGGAAGAAGAGGAAGAGGAAGAAGTGGAGGAGGAGGAGGAAGAAGGAGAAAAGAGGAAAAAGAGGAAGTGGAGGAAGAGAAGGGGGGATGGAGAGGAGGAGGAGAAAAAGTTTTCTGATGTGCTGTTTTATATCACTGAATGCAACCTGGGTTTTCATTAAAAAGGTTCCAAACACACATTTTGTGGAATCTAAGAAATGACATTTCTAGCCCATTGAGCCCTTACAAGAATATACAAATATCCAACCCTAAGACCTAAAATCAAGCAATGTGTGAAAAAGCTTTGTGATGTGCTGTTTTATATCACTTAATGAAACCTGTGCTTTATTAAACAGGTTCCAAACACACATTTAGTTGAATATAAGAAATGACATTTCAGAGATGATTAGGCCTATATAAGAAAAAAAAAGGGGGGGAAACAAAAATAAATTCTAGAAACAGACAAAAAAATTTAGGCACAGAAATTTAAAACTCAATGGAGTCATGAAGAAACCCCTGAAATTCCAGTAACTGAACAATTACTTGAGGATGATCCAGAACTTTATCAGCCTTCATATGGATCTGCTGCCCATTTTCCACTTATCTAGTGAGTCTGAGATCTCAGATCCCAAATTTAAATTAAAATTGTCCTGGACTAGCAATGATCCCAAGCCAACAAAAAAAAAAAAAAAAAAAAAAATCCTTCTAGAAAGATATAATCCTGCTAAGCATCAATATAGTCCACAAAAAACTTTCCAAACACAATCTCCAGCATACAACAGTAACAAAGCACACCAGGAAATGAAACTCCGTAATAAAAACCAGATACATAAGAACAAAAAATACCAAGATTGAAAAAGAAGAACAAAAACTTTCTCTTTGCAGATTATGTGATTCCATATACTTAGAAAATTCAGAAGAATTCAACGATAAATTATTAAAACTACTGGCCTAATGGAGTAAGGTTTCTGGATTCGAATATAGAAAAACTAATTGTATTTCTATATTCCAGCAACAAAATTCAGTAATGGAATTTTTTTAAGCTACCATTTATAATAGTATTAAAACTATCAAGGATGTAGCAATAAGTTTCTAACAAAATATCTACAAGGCCTTTACCAACAAAAATATAAAATCTTACTGAGAGAAACTGGAAAAATATTAATTAAAATAGATATCCCTAAACAGTCAGAAAACTTAACATTGTAAATGTTTTAAATGTCTTCAAATTGACCAATAGATTCAATACAATCCCAAACAAAATCACAATAGCTTTTGTATATGCCTCTGTGTGTGGAAATTTATAAGCTGGTTCTAAAATGTATAAGAACATGCAAGAGGCCAAGAACAGCCAGGATAGAAATAACCAAAAAAAAAAAAAAAAAAAGTCCATATAATAGAAAAATGAGCAAAAGACATTAACAGGCACTTTACAAATGAGAAACTTCAAAGAGTCAAAAAATATATTAAAAGATGCTCAATCTCCTTAGTCATCAGGATTTGAAACCATGATGGAAACCTAAATGGCATACCATTACATAACAATTAGAATGGTAAAATATAAAAATGGCCAGGTATAGGAGTTGGCTTCTGTAATCCCAGCTACTTGGGAGGCTGAGGCAGTTGGATTGCTTGAGGCCAAGAGTTTGAGACTAGCCTGGGCAACTAAGTGAAACCTCCATCTCTAACAGGGTCTTGTTTGTTCACCCAGGCTGGAGTGCAATAGTATGATCATGACTCACTGTAGCCTCAACCTCCTGAGTAATTGGGACTACAGGCATGAACCACCATGCCCAGCTACTTATTTTTAAATTTTTTAAATATTTTTTTATTTCTTCTTATAGAGATGGGATCCCCCTATGTTGCCCAGGCTGGTCTCAAACTCCTGGGCTCAAGGGATCCTCCCACTTTGGTCCTTCAAAGTATCAGAATTACAGGTGTGAGCTACCATGCCTGCCATTTTTTTAATTTTTTATAGAGATGGAGTCTTACTACGTTACTTAGGCTGGTCTCAACCCTCTGGAATCAAGTGATTCTCCCACCTTGGCCTCCCAGCGTGCTAAGATTACAGGCATAAACCATGATATGTTCAACCTAAAAAAAAAAATTCTTTTAATTAGCTGGGTGTGATGGTGTCTGTCTATAGTCCCAGCTGAGGCAGGACTACAGATGCACACCATCACATCCAGCTAATTTTTTAAAAAGGCTGAGGTGAGAAGATCTCTTGAGCCCAGGAGTTGAAGGCTACAGTGAACTATGATCATAACACTACTCTCTAGACTGGGTGATAGAGGAAGGGTCAGCATCATCCTGATACCAAAACCTGGCAGAGATACAACCAAATAAAAGAAAACATCAGGCCAATATCCTTGATGAACATCCATGCAAAAATCCCCAACAAAATACTTGCAAAACAAATCCAGCAGCACATCAAAAAGCTTATCCACCATGATCAAGTTGGTTTCATCCCCAGAATGCAAGGCTGGTTCAACACACACAAATCAATAAATGTGATTCATCATAAACAGAACTAAAGATAAAAACGACATGATTATCTCAATAGATGCAGAAAAGGCTTTCAATAAAATTCAATATCCTTTCATGTTAAAAACTCTCAATAAACTGAGTATTGCAGGAACATACCTCAGAATAATAAGAGCCATATATACAAACCCACAGTGAATATCATATGGAATGGGCAAAACCTGGAAGCATTCCCACTGAAAACCAGCACAAGACAAGATTGCCCACTCTCACCACCCCTATTCAACACAGTCTTGAAAGTTCCAGCTAAGGCAATCAGGCAAGAGAAAGAAATAAAGGGTAATCAAACAGGAAGAGAGAAACTCAAACTATCTTTGTTTGCAGATGACATGATCCTGTATCTAGAAAACCACATTGTCTCAGCCCAAAAGCTTCTTAAGCTGATAAGCAACTTTAGCAAAGTCTCAGGATACTAAATTAACATGCAAAAATCAGTAACATTCCAGCCAGGCTAGGTGGCTCACCCCTGTAATCCCAGCACTTTGGAAAGCCAAGATGGGTGGATCACCTGAGGTGAGGAGTTCATGACCGGCCTGGCCAACATGGCAAAACCCTGTCTCTACTAAAAATACAAAAATTAGCCAGACATGGTGGTGCATGCCTGTAATCCCAGCTACTCAGTTGGCTGAGGCAAGAGGATCACTTGAAACAGGGAAGCGGAGGCTGTAGTGAGCTGAGATGACACCATTGCAGTACAGCCTGGGCAACAGAGTGAGACTCTGTCTCCAAAAAAAAAAAATTCACTAGCATTCCTATACACCAACAATAGCCAAGCCAAGAGCCAAATCAAGAAGGCAATCCCATTAAAAATTGCCACAAAAAGAATAAAATACCTAGGAACACAGCTAAAAAAGAAAGTAAAGGACCTCTTCTAGGAGAACTACAAACCACTGTTCAAAGAAATCAGAGATGTCACAAACAAACGGAAAAACATTCCATGCTCACAGATAGGAAGAATCGGTATCATGAAAATGTCCATCCTGTCTGAAGCAATTTATAGATTCAGTGCTAATCCCAGCAAACTACCAGTGACATTCTTCATATAATCTTGCTAAAAAACTATTTTAAAACTCATATGGAACCAAAAGAGAGCCCAAATAACCAAGGCAATCCTAAGCAAAAAGAACAAAGCTGGAAGTATCACACTACCTGATTTCAAACTATACTACAGGGCTACAGTAACCAAAAGAACATGGCACATAGACCAATGCAATGGACTAGAGAAACCAGAAGTAAGACCGCATGCCTACAACCATTTGATCATCAACAAAGCTGACAAAAACAAGCAATGGGGAAAGCATTTCCTATTTAATAAATGGTACTGGGAGAACTGGCTAGCATATGCAGAAAATTGAAACTGGACCCCTTCCTTATTCCATATATAAAAATCAACTCAAGATGGATTAAATACTTAAATGTAAAACCTAAAATTATAAAAACCGTAGAAGAAAATCTAGGCACTACCAATCAGGACATAGGCACAGGCAAGTTTTCCTGATGAAGACACCAAAAGCAATTGAAACAAAAGCAAAAATTGACACATGGGATCTAATTAAACTAAAGCACTTCTGCACAGCAAAAGAAACTATTAGAGTAAACAGACAACCTAAAGAATGGGAGACAATTTTTGTAATCTATACACCTGACAAAGGTCTAATATCCAGCGTCTATAAAAAACTCAAATTTAGAAGAAAAAAAAACATTAAAAAGTGAGCAAAGAACATGAACAGACTCTTCTCTAAAGAAGACATACATGTGGCCAACAAACATGAAAAAAAAAAAAACTCAATGTCAGTGATCATTAGAGAAATGAAAATCAAAACCACAATGAGGTACCATCTCACCCCAGTCAGAATGTCTATTACCAAAAGTCAAAAAACAACAGATGCTGGCGAGGCTGTGAAGAAAAAGGAATGCTTTTATACTGCTGATGGGAGCATAAATTGGTTCAACCATTGTGGAAAACAGTGTGGTGATTCCTCAAAGACCTAGAAGCAGAAATACCATTTGACCCAGCAATCCCCTTACTAAGTATATACCCAAAGGAATATATATCATTTTATAATAAAGATATATGCACATATGTTCACTGCAGCACTGTTCACAATAGCAAAGACATGGAGTCAACCCAAATGCCCATTAATGACAGACTGGATAAAGACAATGTGGTGCATATATACCATGGAATACTATGCAGCCATAAACAGAACAAGATCATGTCCTTTGCAGGGACATGGATGAAACCGTAGGCCACTATCCTTAGCAAACTAACACAGCAACAGAAAACCAAAAACCACATGTTCCACATGTTCTCACTTCTAAGTGGGAGCTGAATGATAAGAACACATGGACACATGGGGAGGAACAATACTCACTGGGCCTTTTGGAGGGTGGGAAGTGAGAAGAGGGGGAGCATCAGAGGCTGGGCTTAATATCTCACACACCAGTTACTATATGAAAGTTGAAATACAGCAGAGGAGGAAGTTTGGGTGTGTCAATCTAACAGATTATTCAAAAGTTGCTGATGATTGAGATCGATGTGAACTATCTACTGGTTACCGTGCTAACCATTTTACTTATACTATTGCACTTAATCCTACTAATAACCCTACATGGTAGATATTATCTTAGTTCTACAGCTAATTAATATGAGTAGAAACCAAACTGGATTTCTAACCAAAGTCTATCCAATGCTAAGGTCCACCAGGCCATGTGGTCTCCAAACAAATAAACAGATACTACTTTGCAGGAAAGTTGAACAAACATGTAACATCAAAAGCAATGGAAGACAAGGTCATCAACTGGAAACTTTCACTTTGCTTCCTCTTTAGTGAAGAACAAAATAAAGATACAGAAACTAAAAATGTAATACAACTAGATGCCATGAGAAGTTGTTTTTGTTTTGTTTTTGTTTTTGTTTTTGAGATGGAGCCTTGCTCTGTCGCCCAGGTTGAAGTGCAGTAGTGCGATCTCGTCTCACTGCAACCTCTGCCTCCCGGGTTTAAGCAATTCTCCTGCCTAAGCCTCCTGAGTAGCTGGGATTACAGGCACATACCACCACATGCAGCTAATTTTTGTATTTTTTAGTAGAGACGGGATTTCACCATGTTGGCCAGGCTGGTCTCGAACTCCTGACCTCATGATCACCCACTCGGCCTCCCAAACTGCTATAATTACAGGCATGAGCCACTGCGCCCAGCACCATGAGAAGTTTTATAGGTAAAAATTTTAAGGGGTGTCAGAGCACAAATTACAGATAATCAATACTCATTCTAGAGGATTTAAATTGAGATTCAGCAATAGCAAATATTTCCCTAAGAGCTAAAGCCAGATTATTTGGTTATAGTATTTGCTTTGTTTACATAGATCTCTGTTGATAGTAACTTCTCTACATAATTGACTATTTACGTCTCACTTTGAATTCCATAAGGGAAATCCTCTGAAACTCAAAAAGGCAACCAGACACACACAGTAGAGAATATCTGAGAGGAAGTAGCTATTTTAAGTTTTAGAGCCAAGCTATAATCCTCAAGCAGTAATTAATAAAGGAAGAAACTGATCGGGGAGATACAGTGAAAGGAGAAAATATTTTCATGTCTTCATGATGGTCTTTCATTGCTTTTTAAGTCAGCATCTAATTTAAATACAAAATTGTATTTCAAATTTTCCCAGTAAACATTTATCTGAAATTAAATATAATTTTAATATACATATGTTTCCCACCATTAATAATAATTATAATTGATTACATGTATTGTTTTTTGCCCAAATAAATCTTGCCTAGATCTGGCAAAACTGAAGTTGAAGCCAAATGTGTTAACCTGTCGTGATCCTTTTATAATCACTTTTTACACGGCGATATAGAAATTAGCATCTTTGGACATACAGATGTTTGTCCTAAAATTATTTTAGGTTCTAACTATACAAATCTCGTATCAATACCTACGTACCACTAAAACTTCACCAGCATAATATAGTATTTAATCTTTCCCTAAATTCAAGTATTTATATTACCAATACCACAGTTATTTCTAACTTAGTAAGCAATTAACTGCTAACCAAGTAAATGTCAGGAAAGCACACATCAGTTCCACTGCCACACAACAGAATACTTTAGCTACAAGAGACTTTACTTCTCCAAATAGTCTTCTTCTACCTTAGAAATATACAAGATATAATTTTGAGAAAAAAAAAAAACTCATGAACTTAAATAAAAATTAGATCTTAATGCAGTATTTCTTCTCATTGAAATCTACCCCAACCAAAGAAGCATAAAAACTGTCTAGTCTTGCTCAGATTAGAAGTTATAGATAAAATTCTGGGCTGAGCACAGTGGCTCACGCCTGTAATTCCAGTACTGTGGGAGGCCAAGGTGGGTGGATCACCTGAGGTCAGGAGTTTGAGCTCAGCAGCCTGGCCAACATGATGAAACCCCGTCTCTACTAAAAACACAAAAATTAGCCGGGCATGGTGGCTCTTGCCTATAATCCCAGCTACTCAGGAGGCTGAGGCAGGAGAATCCCTTGAACCTGGGAGGCAGAGGTTGCAGTAAGCTGAGATGGCACCATTGCACTCCAGCCTGGGTGGCAGAGTGAGACACTGTCTCAAAAAAAAAAAGTTACAGACAAAATTCTAAGGAATTCAATGTGTTTCTAAACTTTTCACCCAAAGTAAGCAAATAAACTCCAAATTGTGCTCATTCAATCTAAATTTCATGTCACTTCTTGTTTCATGGCCTATAAGCAAATATTCTGGTTTTCTTTGGTGAATTAAAAAAAGGCATCCATTTGTCACATTCTAAATCTTCATTTATCTCTTTAGTTATAACCAAAATGGAAATGGAAAGTATAAGACAATTCTCATTGAAAAATGTAGGATGACTGTTTGAAACTTTACTATTAAATAATTAGTATAAACTACTATTGACTTCATTATTTCAAATTCCTAAAATAATCTTGAGTATTCTCTTTTCTCCTGCTTTCTCCTTAAAAACTAATGGAGAAAATATAAGCATATTTCACTTACTTAGGTTCTCCTAAATGAGATTATCTGCTGCATACCTAAAAAAAAAACACTCATTCTCTGAACAAACAAGACAAGATTAAATGGCTTCCTGCTTCTTCTGACAAAGGATACGAGTAAAAACAGATACAGTGGAACAATTATAAAAGCAGAGTAAACCAGTAGAGAGAATAGTTTTCAAAATCATAGAAACCTGTCTTCAAATCCTAAACAGGTTTGTTAACCTTTTTACACCTCAGTTCCTTCAGGGATAAAATGAAGAAAATCGTACCTATCTCATGTGGCTTTTGTTGGGATTAAATAGAGTACATGAAGTGTCTACAAGAGGCCTAACATACAGCACACCTTTAATACATGGTAAACACTTGTTATTACTATCTGTACTTTACATTTTGATGAGTTTCTATATTTCAGGCATTTTCCCCAAGTAAAAAAGTGAAATGTTTAGTGCAACTGACACATTTTTTTTTGTATATTTACAAATATTTAAGACTATAACTATACCCAATTTTAGAAATTTTTATCATCTCTTTTCTTTTTGTTTTCATTTTTTTTGAAAGAAGAATAAAAGAGAAAGAGAGAGAAAGAGAGGGGGAGTTTTTTTAAGAGAAAGAAGAAGAATAAAAGAGAGAAAGAAAGAGAAAGACAAAGCAGGAGAGAGAACGAGAATCTTGCTCTATTGCTCAGGATTTCATTTAAATCTGTGAAATGCTATGCAATTACTAAAAAGTGATTTATTTCCTATTACGTGATCACTTTTAGAATGGGTATGATATCATATTGAAAAAAATATATGTTTTGTGGATATGGGGTGGTAAGTTCTGTAAGTATTTATTAAATTTGCTTGCTCCAAGTCTGAGTTCAAATTGTGGGTTTTTTTTTTTTTTTTGCAATCCAATAGGTTATTAGAAATTCCTCCATCTCTTTATTTTAAATATTCATGTGTCCATTCCAATAAGAAATTACTAAATACAGCGTACTGATGGTTTTTAACACCTTTTTTATCGGCAACCACACCAAAACACTTAAAATAAAGGGTGGGGGGAAGATCTACAAACCTAATCGACACAAAAAAAAAAAAAAAAAAAAAAAAAACCCACAATTTGAACTCAGACTTGGAACAAGTAAACTT
>CAUYQU010030645.1:0-18932 GCA_963574635.1 Cheracebus regulus
CCCTGTGAGTGTTGTTCCCCTCCCTGTGCCCAAGTGTTCTCATTGTTCATCACCTGCCTAAGAGTGAAAACATGCAGTATTTGATTTTTCTGTTCTTGTGTCAGTTTGCTGAGAACGATGGTTTCTAGATTCATCCATGTCTCTACAAAGGACACAAACTCATCGTTTTTCATGGCTGCATAGTATTCCATGGTGTATATGTGCCATATTTTTTTTTTGTCAAGTCTATTATCGATGAGCATTTGGGTTGGTTCTAGGTCTTTGCTACTGTAAACAGCACTGCCATGAACATACGTGTGCATGTGTCTTTATAACAGAACAATTTATAATCCTTTGGGTATATATCCAGTAATGGGATTGCTGGGTCAAATGGAATTTCTATTTCTAGATCCTTGAGGAATTGCTACACTGTCTTCCATAATGGTTGACCTAATTTACACTCCCACCAACAGTGTAAAAGTGTTCCTATTTCTCCACATCCTCTCCAGCATCTGTTGTCTCCAGATTTTTTAATGATCACAATTCTAACTGGGGTGAGATTGTATCTCAATATGGTTTTGATTTGCATTTCTCTAGTAACCAATGATGATGAGCATTTTTCCATATGTTTGTTGGCCACATATTTGTTTTCTTTTGAAAAGCCTCTGTTCAAATCCTTCACCCACTTTTTAATGGGGTTTTTTTTTCTTGTAAATCTGCTTTAGTTCTTTGTAGATTCTCGATATTAGCCCTTTGTCTGATGAGTAGATTGCAAAAATTTTTCCCATTCTCTTGGTTGCCAGTTCACTCTAATGATTGTTTCTTTTGCTGTGAGGAAACTCCTAAGTTTAATTAGATCCCATTTGTCTATTTTGGCTTTTGTTGCCATTGCTTTTAATGTTTTAGTCATGAAGTCTTTACCTGTACCTGTTCTAAATGGTGTTGTCTAGGTTTTCTTCTAGGGTTTTTATGGTGTTAGTTCTTATGTTTAAATCTTTAATACACCTGGAGTTAATTTTTGTATAAGGTGTAAGGTAGGGGTCCAGTTTCAGCTTTCTGCATATGGCTAGCCAGTTTTCCCAGCACCATTTATTAAATGGAATCCTTTCCCCATTGCTTGTTTTTGTCTGGTTTATCAAAGATCAGATGATTGTAGATGTGTGGCATTGCTTCAGAGGCCTCTGTTCTGTTCCATTGGTCTATATCTCTATTTTGGTACCAGTAATATGCTGTTTTGATTACTGTAGCCTTGTAGTATAGTTTGAAGTCAGGTAACGTGATGCCTCCAGCTTTGTTCTTTTCACTTAGAATTGTCTTGGCTATGCGGACTCTCTTTTGGTTCCATATGAAGTTTAAGGTGGTTTTTTCCAGTTCTGTGAAGAAGGTCATTGGTAGCTTGATGGGGATAGCATTGAATCTATAAATTACTTTGGGCAGTATGGCCATTTTCACAATACTGATTCTTCCTAACCATGAGCATGGAATGTTTATCCATCTGTTTTTGTCCTCTCTTACTTCCTTGATTACTGGTTTGTAGTTCTCCTTGAAGAGATCTTTTACATCCTTTATTAGCTGTATTGCTAGGTATTTTATTCTTTTTGTAGCAATTGTAAATGAGAGTTTGCTCATGATTTGGCTGTTTGTCTGTTACTGGTGTATAGGAATGCTTGTGATTTCTGCACATTGATTTTGTATCCTGAGACTTTTCCAAAGTTGCTAATCAGCTTAAGGAGGTTTTGGGCTGAGAAGATGGGGTCTTCTAAATATACAATCATGTCATCTGCAAATAGGGACAATTTGACTTCTTCTTTTCCTAACTGAATACCCTTTATTTCTTTTTCTTGTCTAATTGCTCTGGCTAGAACTTCCAATACCATATTAAATAGGAGTAGTGAGAGAGGGCACCTTTGTATACTGCCAGTTTTTAAAGGGAAGTCTTCTAGTTTTTGCTGATTCAGTATGATATTGGCTGTAGGTTTCTCATAAATATATTTTATTGTTTTGAGATACATTCCATCAATACCTAGTTTATTGAGAGTTTTTAGCATAAAGCGCTGTTGAATTTTGTCGAAGACCTTCTCTGCATCTATTGAGATAATCATGTGGTTTTTGTCTTTGGATCTGTTTATGTGGTGAATTACATTTATAGAATTGTGTATGTTGAAGCAGCCTTGCATTCCTGGGATGAAGCCCACTTGATCATGGTGGATAAGCTTTTTGATGTGCTGTTGGATTCAGTTTGCCACTATTTTATTGAAGATTTTTTGCATCAATGTTCACCATGGATATTGGCCTGAAGTTTCCTTTTTTAATTATGTCTCTGCCAGATTTTGGTATCAGGATGATGTTGGTCTCATAGAGTTAGGGAGGTTTCTCTTTTTGTATTGTTTGGAATAGTTTCAACAGTAATGGTACCAGCTCCTCTTCTTTGTATGCCTGGTAGAATTCGGCTGTGAACCCATCTGGAGCTGGACTTTTTTTGGTTGGTAGGCTATTAATTGCTGCCTTGACTTCAGACCTTGTTATTCATCTATGCAGCACTTCAACTTCTTCTTGGCTTATTCTTGGGAGTGTGCAAGTGTCCAGAAATGTATCCATTTCTTCCACATTTACTGGTTTATGTGCATAGAGTTGTTTGCATTAATCTCTGATGACACTTTGGATTTCTGAGGAATTGGTGGTGATCTCCCCTTTATCATTTTTTATTGCATCTATTTGATTCTTCTCTCTTTTCTGTTAGTCTAGCTAGTGGTCTATTTTGTTGATCATTTCAATAAACAAGCTCCTGGATTTATTGACTTTTTGAAGAGTTTTTATGTCTCTATCTCCTTCAGTACTGCTCTGATCTTAGTTATTTCTTGTCTTCTGCTTACTTTTAAATTTTCTTGATCTTGCTCTTCCAGCTCTTTCAATTTTGACAATAGGGTGTCGATTTTAGATCTTTCCTTGTTTCTCATGTGGGCATTTATTGCTATAAATTTCCCTCTAGACACTGCTTTAAATGTGTCCAATAGGATCTGGTATGTTGTGTCTTCAGTGTCATTGGTTGCAAAGAACACTTTTATTTCTGCCTTCATTTCACTGTTTATCCATTCATCATTTAGGAGCAAGTTGTTCAGTTTCCATGTGATTGTACAGTTTGAGTGCTTTTCTTAATCCTGAGTTCTAAGTTGATTATGCTGTGGTCTGAGAGACTGTTTGTTATGATTTCCATTCTTTTGCATTTGCCAAGGAGTGGTTTACTTCCAATTATGTTGTCAATTTTGGCGTAAGTGCAATGTGGTGCTGAGAATAATGTGTATTCTGTGGATTTGGGGTGGAGTGTCCTGTAAATGTCTATTAGGTTTGCTTGGTCCAAATCTGTGTTCAAGTCCTCAATATCCTTGTTGACTACCCATCTTGTTGATCTGTCCGATATTGTCAGTGGAGTGTTAAAGTCTCCCACTATTATTGTGCAGGAGTCTGAGTCTCTTTATAGGTAATTAAGAACTTGCTTTATGTATCTGGGTGCTCCTGCATTAGGTGCATATATATGTAGGATAGTTAGCTCTTCTTGTTGCATTGATCCTTTTACCATTATGCAATGCCCTTCTTTGTCTCTTTTGATCTTTGTTGGTTTAAAGTCCATTTTATCAGAGACTAGGATTCCTACTCCTGCTTTTATTCACTTTCCATTTGCTTGGTAAATCTTCTTCCATCCCTTTATTTTGAGTCTATGTGAGCCTGTGCATGTGATATGGGTCTCCTGAATATAGCACACCAATGGGTCTTGACTTTTTATCCAGTTTGCCAGTCTGTGTCTTTTGATTGGGGCATTTAGGCCATTTACATTCAATGCTGATATTGTTATGTTTGAATGTGATCCTGCCACTTTGTTACTGGCTGGTTGTTTTGCCCATTAGTTGATGTGGCTTCTTCATTGCATCATTGTTCTTTACCATTTGGTACATTTTTGCAGTGTCTGGTACTGGTTGTTCCATCCCCTGTTTAGTACTTCCTTCAGCATCTCTTGTAAGGCAGGTCTTGTAGTGATGAAATCTCTCAGCAATTGCTTGTCCATAAATGATCTTATTTCTCCTTCACTTATGAAGCTTAGTTGGGCCAGATGTGAAATTCTGGGTTGAAAGTTCCTTTCTTTAAGGATGTCGAATATTGGCCCCCACTCCCTTCTAGCTTGGGTTTCTGCCGAGAGACCTGCTGTTGAGTGTGATGGTCTTTCCTTTGTGGGTGACTCGACCTTTCTCTCTGGCTGTCCTTAGGATCTTTTCCTTTATTTCAACCCTGGTGAGTCTAACATTTTTGTGACTTGGGGTTGCTCTTCTTGAGGAAATCTTTGTGGTGTTCTCTGTATTTCTTGAATTTGAATGTTGGCCTGCCTTGTTAGATTGGGAAAGTTCTCTTGGATAATATCTTCAAGAGTGTTTCCAACTTGGATTCATTCTTCCCATCACATTCAGGTATGATGATCAAGGGTAGATTAGGTCTTCTCGTATAATTCCATAGGTCTTGGAGGCTCTGTTCATTTTTTTCATTCTTTTTTCTCTAATCTTGCCTTCTTGTTTTATTTCATTGGTTTGATCTCCTGTCTCTGATATCCTTTCTTCTGCTTGATTCGGCTGTTGAAACTTGTGTTTTCAACACAAGTTCTCGTGTTGTGTTTTTTAACTCCATCAAGTCATTTATGTTCTTCTCTAAGCTGGTTATTCTAGTTAGCATTTCGTCTAACCTTTTTTCAAGGTTCTTAGTTTCTTTGCATTGGGTTAGAACATAATCTTTTAACTCAGAGAAGTTTGTTATTACCCACCTTCTGAAGCCTACTTCTGTCAATTCATCAAAATTAATTCTGTCTTTTTTGTTGCCTTGATGGTGAGGAGTTGTGATCTCTGGGAGGAGAAGAGGCGTTCTGTTCTTTGATGGTTTCATCCTTTTTGCACTGCTTTTTTCCCTTCTTCATGGATTTATCTCCCTCTGATCTTTGAAGTTGGTGATTTCAGGAGGAGTCTCTGAGTGGATGTTTTTTTCTGTTGAGGTTGGAGCTGTATCTTTTTTGGCCTGTAGAGGGTGTTGCTAGGCTCTTGGGTTGAGTCAGGTAGTTGGGTGGGTGGTCATTTCCTGGAGTTTGTTTGCAGGTGAGATTGGCCCCACCTTCCCAATGGCATCTCTCCCAGAGCTTGATCTTCCTGGTTGGGGTCAAACTGGTGCATTTGCTGCCAAGCTCTCTAGCGAGGGCTTCAGTTTAAGTTCTGGGGAGGTGGGGCCTGCCAGGCCTTATGGTCTGTTTTCCTGCTTTCAACTCTGCCTCTCTCTGTGGGACACTGTTCCACTGGCATTAGTCCAAACTCTCACCCAGGTCCATGTGACAACTTGCCACACTCGGCGGGAGCTGCTGCTCAGATTTGCATTGGCAACCCATGGCGCCCCACAGTCTGGCAGGGCTCTCATGGACCGTGAGTTGTAGGAGGAATGAGGTAAGCACAGGATCTGAATCGGAGCACTGAGGGGGTAAATTCCCCTGATCCTCTGAACTGGCTGCACGTTTCAGGTGGGGATGCACCCCCCAATGTCTTGATTTGCCCCCCTGGACAGCTTTTGCCCTGCATCTTCTTCCCTGGGCCATTTTCAGTGCTCTATCAGTCCCACTGAAATGAACCAGCACCTTGTTTGGAATCGTGAAGTCTTCTAGCCCTGTGTCTCATTCTCTGGGAGCTGCATTTCGGTGTTGCCTTCTCATGGCCATATTGGCGCCGAGTACTAGATTTACATAATCAGAATAAGTCTTGTATATTTTTCAGATCAAAAAGACATACTGAGTTAGAAGACACCGCTCAAATTTTAATGTGTACAATTAATTGAGATATTGTTATGCATATTTTAAAACATCTGGAATAAAGTCAGAGTTTCAGAATTTCTGACAAACTCCCTAGTAATGCCTGTTTTTGGTCCAAAAAGAACTTTTGTCAAACATTCAGCAAGTGAAGGAGGCTGTTTTCCCCAGTTTTTCTGGCCTATAAACAAAGAGCCCTCATTTGTCAAAAATAGATATGTGCAAATAAAATTTAAGAAAGGCAGATGCCAGATTAAATGTGATTATCAGTGTATATCAGTTGCATACAGATACTTAATAATGAAGAGAAAAATAACTATTGTGAAACTCTGTCAGCTTTTTTTCAGAAAAATTATAGGTTTATTTAAAACTTAATTCTCACCTTGAGTATGCAAAATACAAACTCCACAAAATGTTCATTTTACTTTGTAGTTTACAAATACACAAAATGGACATTTGCTTAAATTTATATTATATATTTATTAAGACAAGGAACTATATAGAAAAAAAAATTTGTTCTGCTCAAGGCATACTTGGAATAAACCATTGTACAAATTATTGCACATCTGAAACCACAGTGCATAACAGACTGTCTGCATAAAAATGCTAAAGAAGTTACTTGACTTAGGTCATAAATATAGATCAGAAGACAAACATAGATTTTCCTTGTCAAAGTATGCAGCAGTTTGAAAACTTTTGCTTCCTTGTTTGATATCTTTAGAACCAAGACTGACCAAGCACCATCATTTAGACTAAACATGTTTTCTGACCTGAATTTCTTTCTCTTCTTCTATCGTATCAATACACAATTCAAGGGAATTCTGGTCTTCCCTCCCCAAACTCATGGATATAATTTATACCTAGATATCCACAACTTCCAGTCACCCCCTTGATATTTTATAAGTCCAGGAATATTCAAGTCAGATCTAGAATTGGAATGATACAAGATCCGGTCACAGACCCCATCTGTTCCTTGATTTTTTGTTTTTTGGAGTCCTCCTTTTTCCTGATTATACACTCACAAGTTAACTCAGTTGGGACTTGACCATTATTGTAGTGCTTTCTGGCTGAACTTTTTCCCTCACTGGGAAGACAGTGTGAGTCATACGTGTAAGGTGAGGTGTTCCAACCTGAAAAATGCTGGGTTGCATTTCTGGCACTGGAAAGGGTGGTGCCCAGTGTGTTTATGGTAGTGCCTGGTAAGTACACTTGCACTATGCAATATTTACTCAGTAGGTACTATGTGTTCAAGAGTATGTTACAGAGTACTGTGCTGGGAATAACACATTATATATTTAATGCTCATAACACCCTGAGAGTTGGTAATAAGTACTCCTAGGATTTAGATACAGGGCCCAGCATTTTTATTTCTTCTTGTTTCTCTGACACTGATTTTTGAAAAATGTATAGAATCAAAGCTAAATATAGACAGATGAGAGGAATACAGAAGAGTTTAATACAATTTTTTTTTTAATTCTTTTTTTGGGGTGGGGGATGAAGTCTTGCTCTGTCACCAGGCTGGAGTGCAGTGGCATGATCTCAGCTCACTGCAATCTTCACCTCCCAGGTTCAAGCAATTCTCCTGCCTCAGCCTCCCAAGTAGCTGGGATTACAGGTATGCACCATCACACCCAGCTAATTTTTGTGTTTTTAGTACAGATGGGATTTCACATGTTGGCGAGAATGGCCTCAGTCTCTTGACCTTGTGATCTGCCCATGTCAGCCTCCCAAAGTAATGAGATTACAGGCATGAGCCACTGCACATGGCCAATTTTTTTTTTTCATTATTCTAATTTTGTTTATATTTACTTGTTTGTGACTTGTGGAGAAACTATTGGATCTCCAGGAATAGGTAACAAGTTGCTAAATGGAATGTCTCTGCAAGCACTGGTTTTTAAAAAATTAAAAACTTAGAATCCTAAAAAACACTTTTTATTTTTTTCATTTATCTGTTTTTCAGTTTCAAAAAATTGTGAGCACCAGCTCTAGAAATGCAGCAGGATTCAACAGCCAAAACTCTGATCTCTTTTAATCAGTTCTGTGAGGCAAACTCCAGGGTGGGACCTGACCTAAATAAGGCCTCCAAAAATCATGGATCCAAACAGAACTAAGTCAGGGAGTGGACCCTAGGTAGAATTTTGTTCTCAATGCTACTGGGTGTACTTCCAGTTCTGTTTTTTCTAAGGTTACTTAAGAGAAACTTAAATCCCAGAGTTTGTGTAATTTTAATATTTTTCTAGACACCTCTCTGTCAATTTTATGACATGTACTAATAAGCAATTTAAACAAGTTTTTTAAGGTTCCTAGGATAATTTTATTAAAATATATGTATGTATTTGACCAAGGTAAAAGAAATAAAAGTAATAATCCTTCTGTCCATAAACATTCCTTCAGGTAATGACATCAGAAGTCACAAGAATATAAAGATAGTAGTCCAAATAAAGCCCATCTGTTTCTGGACACATCTGTTTATTGTACCAACCATATGATGATGTCTAATTCCAACCATTTAACCAGTTGCTAGTCTAGACTACAAGTTTCTGAGTGGTAGAGACCATGACTGCCTCATCTATTTTTTTAATGGCCATATGAAATTGAAGCTATTAATTTATCTGTTTAAGTCGCAGGACCTCCCCCATGTTTTTCAGTCAAGTACCAAGAAACTGGAGAAACTCTCTTCTGAGTATCAATCAAAGATATCTCTTGTATGAGGGAGTAACACAGAATGACTCATTTCTCTTATATTGAGATAGAAGCAGAATTAACCACTCTTATCAGCCTGACACAATTCTGCTCTGGACATCCTCAAATGTCTCAAAGATGCCTAGGTGATTGTGAGAGGGTTTCCAGTGACTCTGGGCTAATGGCCCAATAATAAGCCAGACAGAAGAGACTCAGGCTGATTCTGAATAGAAAATAAAACTGCCCTGGTGAAGCTCTAGAACCTAATTTACTGGTCCTGATTAATTATCTCTTAAGTAAGAGAAAGAAGAATAATACTTTACACGAGTATCACATTTTACAGGTAGGTATAGTTGTGGTAATGGCTCTGGATACTTTGTGGTCTTGATGTCTCACTCCTAAGATGCCTGTTTATACTTAACAGATTCTATCATCAGATTTTATTTATACCTGGAGTCTCTCACATACCTGCAACAGATCACTGGAGAAGATCTGAAAAGCTCAAATAGCCACACTCTCAAAGGAAAGATTTAAGATGTCTCTGTGGACATTTCACAATACAGAACATGTTTTCTGTTGGTTTTCTGTACATTCTCAATTCAAAATCTGGCCCTGTCTTATAAATCTCAGGCAGAGGCCAGACTTTATGTGCAGATTCCAGGTGGGATCAACCTGGCTCTGCATCCTTGGGTGTTACAGCAAGCAGAGTGCAATCAAAGGAGAGATCCCCTCATAGAGTCTGCTCTGGCACATTCTAAATAATATGTCTATCTAAAAGGAAAAAGCTGAGGAAACACAGATATAAGTTGACAGTTTATTTGGGCCATGCTTGAGGACTGTAACCTGGGAGAAAATATTCAAGTTGCCTGAAACACACTTGATTAGCAGTGTGATTACAAGTTGATCTGTAAAGGAGAAAAAAGATGGACAGAGAGTGGGTTGATACAAAGTTATTTGTTAGGAAGTTTTATTTATTTACAGTAATAACTGATTATTAATTGGACATACATCAAGGTATAGATGAGTTACAGTGTCCAGTGTGGCATTATTAATATATAGCTACTTGTGGCAATAGCAAACAGCTTTGAAAGGTAAATACATAGTTCAAAAAACAAAAAGAGAAACAGTATTCTGTTCTCATTTTAATGTCTCTTTAAGTTTGACAACTAAAAGGACTTGCATCTCTCAGAAAAAAAGGTTTTCTTTTTTTCTTCAAATCTGAAGACCTGGATTCAGAATTTGAAGTTGCAGATTTAGGTCCTGAATGGGTGGAGTAGCAGGTGTTCACTGCATATTTGTGGGCATTTTAGTAAGAAGAAAAAGAAAGTAGATATGCCCATGTGCATGTCTATGCAATGTACACATGTTACTGTGATTGGGTTTCTGGCCCCCATAGTCTGTGAATCAGTTTCAGGTCTGAAGATACAAGAGTCATTGAAAAATGCAAAATCGTTGTTTGTTCCTCTGTGAAGTTTGTAGAATTCTAATATAGCCTCTCTGAAAGTTACTGTGGAGGACTAGAAATACCAAATTGGCAGAGAGACAATTCTGCCTGCAAAGTTAGGGGACAATATGCACTTTGCAGTACAATTGTGAGTTGACTGATAGCCGGAGAGGGAAAGTTTCCCCTAGAGTAAAGCTTGGTTAGTACCTTATATTTTCATATCATGTCTGGTACTTCTAGACAGTTTTTGTGAAACATAATTAAGAGACAAATTTTCTTCAGTCCCAGAGAAACTCTGCAATAGAACAGACATTTAATTGTGTTATATTACACAATTAAACCTGAATATGACATGTATCACAGTCAATCTGCTTAAGAGACTGCAAAGACAGAAATACAGTAACCATAATTAGAAAAATTTATAGAAAGTAGAAAAATTAGAGACAGTAGAAATATGGTCATGTAAGCTAATCAGTTATGTTCAATGACAAGATAAACTTTTCACATCTTCATGAAAGGAGGTAATTTTACAACTTAAAGCCAGGTGCCCACTAAAGGTAGGCTCTAAATCCCCTACAAAAATGGTTAAATAGGGTGATATCTTTTTGGCTATTTACATTTTAAAACAATGGCTCTCTACTCCCTGAGCACTGGTCTACAGTTCTAATGCTTGCCCTCTCCTGTTAGCTGGTGTCCTCTCTTGACCCCTACCATCTGCCATTGAGACAGAGGCTACAACACAGGGCTCACAGCTTAAAGCTCACATCTTACATAAACCACAACTGCCATGGCAGCACTTCAGTGTCACCTCAGAGAGCGAACCCTAAGCTGAAAGAAGACAGCCTGCAGGCCTCTAGGGAAGAACTACAGCTTCACAATAATGGAAATTGGAACAGTAATTCAGCCTCAGTTTTTATTTACAATGGTGACAGGGAAAAACTACTGCTGGATTTCCAACATGAGCCCAGATAGAGATAGCTCCAAAAGTTTTCACTGGAACAGCCTGTCTCATTCATAGACACCATGGAATACTTATAGTGCAGACATCCAAAGTATTAGACAGAAAAACAGCTCTCAGTCAGTGTAAGATAATGCTCAGAGAGAAAAAAAAAAAGTCAAAATCATCTTAGGTAAAAACTCAGTTTAAAGATTTAACAAGTCAGCCAGAAAACATTCTCTTAAAAGGAATTTCTCTCTCAATAATCTAAGTGCATAGCTACTCTCAGCATGAGAAACATAAGCATTATAAAGAAAAGGGGTGGGGGTTGTGAAGCAAACAAACCTAGAGTGCTGCGGCATATTCTCAACAACATTTTATAAGGTTTATCCTCTATCTCTGCTGCTCTCTCATCTTCTAGCCATTGAATGGTGATTTTATATTGAAATATATCTCACAATTTCCACCAGCACTTTTTGATGGAGATTTATAATCTGACTTTGTTTATATAGTTGAATATATTTAAGCTTGCCATGTAGCTAACTGAAGAGCTACTGTGGTTTTTGGCTGGCCACATCATCTGTATTTATTTGTCCTGTAATAGCAGCATTCCAATTTAGTGAAATAAAAGACACTATAAATATGCCAGGCATGGTGGCTCAAGCCTGTAATCTAAGCACCTTGGATGGCTGAGGTGGGTGGATCTCCTGAGGTCAGGAGTTCGAGACCAGCCTGGCAAACATGGTGAAACCCCTTTCTCTAATAAAAATATAAAAATTATCTGGGTGTGCTGATGGGTGCCTGTAATCCCAGCTACTTGGGAGACTGAGGCTGGAGAATTGCTTGAGCCCAAGAGGTGGATGTTTCAGTGAGCCAAGACTACACCACTGTACTACAGCCTGGGTGGCAAAAGCAAAATTCCATTTAAAACACACACACACATACACACACACTATAATTATGCTTACCTATAGTTATCCCTACTGGAAAAGTTAATAAACATGTCAGACTAATATCTACTTTAACAATTTGATAGTAAACTTTATTTGGATATTAGAAATAAATATCAATAATTTTAATGAACTAGTCATAAGATATGTAAGAATTTTTAAAATTGTCTGTAGCCATAATTTAGTTAAAACACTTGATATTTCAAAAGTATGAAGAGCAATATTAAAATGTCTATTTAAAGAGTATTCAATCAAATTAAATATTTTGGCCTTATATTCACACTATTGAAGAAAATGCTCTTTAATTTATATGAATGCAGGTTGTCTACAAACACTACACATAACTATGCTTGCTAGTTGTTCTAAAGTAATAAATTAAAAGCAAAGTACAACTACAGAATCTACTGTTGAGTTTATATACTAAACTGTTCTTGCTTTTGCAGTGTAAGTACTTCAGCCTGCAAATATTAGATAATTAGCTTGGATAATCAGTTTTCTGTCAAAGAAACATACTCAGCATCTTTTAGCCTTTATCATTCTGTATTGCTAAATTTCATCCTATCTTTGTGCTCAACCTATTGTGTGTTCTTAATATGAGCTTTAATCTAAAGAAATCTGTGTCTACTTTAAAATATATATATATACAAATATATATATTTGTAATATATATATATATACACATATATATATCAAAAAAAGGAGAGAAATTATCTATGTATAATCTAAATGCTTTTAAAAAAGACAGATAAGCACAATATGTTTTCTTGTTTTCAGGTAGGAGAATAAAGCCTCTTATTTCTTATTTATGTTTTCTCCTTCAAAAGCCAGGTCTCATCATACTCTTAAAATCTTGGCTATCTGAATTTCAGTAAACACTGGAAATCTAAGGAGTATCCTTGGGCACACTGTGTGCACTTGAAAAAATGCTTATGGATGAAAAAAAAAAGCAGAAGAGAATGAGGTGTTATAAAAATTTTATTGGTGCGTATAAATAAAAAAAATTATTGGAGACCTATGAAGAGATGTAGATTCTGACACAATAACAGTGGGAGGCTATAAGACCTCATAGACACTATTAGACAGACAATTGAGACAGAAAATTAACACAAATGTTAAAACCCAAATTCAAAACAGGCACAGTGGCTCACACCTGTAATCTCAGCACTTTGGGAGGCCGAGGCAGGTAGATCACCTGAGGTTGGGAGTTGGAGAACAGCCTTACCAACATGGAGAAACCCTGTCTCTACTAAAAATACCAAAATTAGTTGGGTGTCATGGTGCATGCCTGTAATACCAGCTACTCAGGAGGCTGAGGCAGGAAAATTGCTTGAACCTGGGAGGCAGAAGTTGCAGTGAGCCAAGATCATGCCATTGCACTCCAGCCTGGGCAACAAGAGTGAAACACAGTATCATTACAAAACAAAACAAAACAAAAACCTAAATTCAACACTTGACCAAAGTATAATCTACCGAATTCTCCATCTAGATACATTATAATATACACTCTTCTCATTACCATGTGGCACATACTCTAAAATTGACCACACAATCAGAAATAAAACATTTCTCAGCAAATTTAAAAAATCCCCAAATCATACCAACCACAAACAAAGACCACAGCTTGATAAAAATACAATTCAATACAAAGAAAACCACTTGTAACCATATAATCACATGGAAATTAAATAACCAGCACTTGAATGACTTTTGGGTAAATAATAAAATTAAGGCAGAAATTTAAACATTTTTTAAACAAAGATACAACATACCAGAATCTCTGCAATACAGCTAATGTGGTGTTAACAGTGAAATTAATAGCATTAAATGATCACATCAAAAACATCTCAATTTAACAACCTAACATCATAAATAAAAGAATGAGAGAAGCAAGAGTAAAACAACTTCTAAGCTAGCAACAGACAAATAAAATAACCAAAATAAGATCTGAACTGAAGGAGATTTAGACATGAAAAAACCCATACAAAAGAACAAGAAATCCAAGAGATAAATCTTTTAAAGAAATTAATAATGTAAATAGCTAGATTAATGAAGAATAAAGAGAAGATTCAAATAAACACAGTTAATGAAAAAAGAGAAATTACCCCTGACCCCACAAAAATACAAATAACTATTAAAGTCTACTATGAACACCTATCTGAACAAAAACTAGAAAATCTAAAAGAAATAGATAAATTTCTAGACAAATACATTCTCCAAAGACTGAACAAAAAAGAAATTCCTGAATAGACCATTAACAAGTTCCAAAATTGAGTAAGTAATACATAGCCTACCAACCAAGATAAAGCCCAGGATTAGACACATTCACAGCTGAGTTCTACCAGATGTTAAAAGGAGAGACAGTACCATTCCTACTAAAACTCTTCCAAAAATTGAGAAGACGACACTCCTCCTCAGCTCATTATATAGAAACAGCAACATTCTGTTACTAAAACCTGGCAGATATAAAACAAAAAATAGAAAACCTCAGTCAAATATTCTTGATAAACACTGATAAAAAATCCTCAACAAAATGCTTGCAAACCAAATCCAGCAGCATATCAAGAAGCTACTCTACTATGATCAAGTAGGTGTTATCCCTGGGATGCAAAGTTGGTTGAACATGCAATAATTAATAAATGTTATTTATCACATAAAGAGAACTAAAGACAAAGATGAAAAAATGATCTCAATAGATGCAGAAAAAGATTTTAATAAAATTTATCTCCCTTTATGTTTCAAATCTTCAAAAAACTAGGCATTCAAAGTACAAACTTGAAAATAATGAGTTATCTATGACAAACTCAAAGTAAACATACTGAATGGACACAAGCTGAAAGCATTTCTCCTTGAAAACTGACATACCTTCTCTCACCACTTCGATTTACCATAAAATTGATAGTCCTGACCAGAGCAATCAAACAAGAGATAAAATAACAGGCATTCAAACAGGAAAAAAGAAAGTCAAACCGTCCCTGTTTGCAGATGACATAAGTCTGTATCTAGAAAACCCTACAGTTGGCCGGGTGCTGTGGCTCAGGCCTGCAATCTCAGCACTTTGGGAGGCCTAGGTGGGTGGATCATGAGGTCAGGAGATCGAGACCAGCCTGACCAAGATGGTGAAATCCCATCTCTACTAAAACAAAATAAAATAAAATAAAAAATTTGCAGGGCGCGATGGCACACACCTGTAATCCCAGCTACTCAGGAAGCTGAGGCCGGAGAATCACTCAAACTGGTAGGCAGAGGTTGCAGTGAGCTGAGATCGCACCACTGCACTACAGCCTGGGTGACAGAGCAGACTCCATCTCAAAAAAATAAAAAAAGAAAGAAAAAGAAAAAAAGGAAAAAAAAAAAGAAAACCCTATAGTCTCTGCAGAAAAGCTCTTTAAACTGAGAAATGACTTCAACAAAATTTCAGATTACAAAGTATATAAGATTGGTAGAATCTCTGTACATTAACAACATCAAGCCAAAAGCCAAATAAAAACCACAATCCCCTTCACAATGGACACACACACACTTAGGAATACAGCTAACCAGAGAGGTGAAAGATCTCTATGACAAGAATCATGAAATACTGCTTAAAGAAGTCAGAGACGGCTGGGCATGGTGGCTTATGCCTGTAATCTCAGCACTTTGGGAAGCTGAGGCAGGTGGATCATGAGATCAAGAGCTCGAGAGCAGCCTGTCCAATATGGTGAAATCCCATCTCTACAAAAATGCAACAATTAGCTGGGCATGGTGGTGGGTGCCTGTTATCTCAGCTATTCAGGAGGCTGAGGCAAGAGAATCACTTGAACCCAGGAGGCAGGGGTTGTGGTGACCCGAGATTGTGCCATTGCACTCCAGCCTGGGTGACAGAGCGAGACTCTGACTCAAAAAAGGAAAAGAAAAAATGTCAGAGATAACACAAATAAATGGAAAACCATTTTATGTTCATAGGTAGAAACGATCTATATCATTAAAATGGACACACTGCCCAAAAAAGAACAGATTTAATGCTATTCTCATCAAACTAACAAAAACATTCTTAAGAGAACTATAAAAAACTATTTAAAAATTCACATGGAACAAAAAAAGAGCATGAGTAGCCAAGACAATCCTAAGCAAAAAGAACAAAGCTGGAGGCATTACATTACCTGACTGCAAACTACACAACAGGGCTACATAATAAAGTAAACAAAGCCACATAATACTGGTACAAGAAAGAGACTCAGATCAGTGCAACAGAATAGAGAGCCCAGAAATAATGCCACACACCTACAACCAACCAACCTTTGACAAAACAAGAGGAATGTGAGATGAATTCCCTATTTAATAAATGGTGCTGGGATAACCACCTAGCACTATGTAGAAAATTGAAACTTTACCCCTTCCTTACATCATACACAAAAATCAACTCAAGATAAATTAAAGCCTTAAATGTAAAACATAAAATTATAAAAATCCCTTGAAAGTAACCTAGAAAATACCATTCTAGACATGCGAACTAACAAATATATATATATATATTTTTTGACAGGAAATAAATTTATTGGTTCATATTATGAGGGGGCAGCACAGTGGAAGCCCTCATGATTGCAGGGCCCACTACTTGTCCAGAGGGCCATGACTGGGTATGTGCTTAACCCCACAGCCATCTGGGATGAGCCGCTTCTCAGCCACCATGTCTTCAAATTCATCGGCATTGAACTTGGTGAAGCCCCACTTCTTTGAGATGTGGATCTTCTGGAGGCCAGCGAACTTGAACTTGGCCCTGCACAGGGCCCTAATCACATGCTCCTTGTTCTGCAGCTTGGTGCGGATGGACGTGATCACTTGGCCAATGTGAACCCTGGCCACAGTGCCCAGGGCTTTCCAAAGGCACCTCACATGCCTGTTTGGAGCCTGTCAGCCCCAGTACAGGACAAACAACATCTTGTTGATGCGGATGACGTGGAAGAGGTGGAGCCACACTCACATATGAAAGCCATCTTTGCCAGAACTTTTCACTATGTACTTATTGCACAAATTTGGGCAGCCTCCAGGGCTTCAGAGGAGAGCTGCTCATATTCATCTGATACCATGTGGCCACAGAGTGGAAACTCATCCACTTTTGCCTTCTTCCGCCCCAGGTCAAAGATGTGAATCTTGGTATCAGGGACACCTCAGCAGAAGCAAGACTTTAGGTAAATCTTGTTCTTACAATATTGGTAACAATGCGTGGGGTGGTGGCCCATAGCGACACCAGGATCTTCAGTGGCGTGCCAAAGGAAAAGAGAACACAGATTTTATGATGAAAATACCAAAAGCAATTGCAACAACAGCAAAAATTGATAAATGGGACCCAATTAAACTAAATATATTCTTCACAGCAAAGAAAACCATCAACAGAGTAAACAGAAACCTACATAAAAGAAAACATTTGCAAATTATACTTTTGTTAAAAGGTCTAACATCCAGAATCCATAAATACTTAAGTTTACAAAAAACAAACAAATGACCTCTTTAAAAAGTATAGACAAGCCAGGTGCAGTGGCTCATGCTTGTAATCCCAGCATTTTGGGAGGCTGAGGCAGGTGGCTCATGAAATCAAGAGTTCAAGACCAGCCTGTCCAATATGGTGAAACCCCATTTCTACTAAAATATAAAAATTAGTTAGGCATGGTAGAGCACGCATGTAGGCCCAGCTACTCGGAAGGCTGAGGTAGAACTGCTTGTACCCAAGAGGCAGACGGAGGTCACAGTGAGCCAAGACTGTGCCACTGTATTCCAGCCTGGGTGAAAGAGTGAGATTCTCTTTCAAGATAGATTAACTCCAGATGGATTAAAGATTTAAACATAAGACCCAACAGCACAAAATCCCTAGAAGAAAACCTAGACAATACCATGCAGGACATAGGCGTAGGAAAGGACTTCACGACTAAAAGCAATGGTGACAAAAACCAAAATAGACAAATGGGATCTAATTAAACTTAAAAGCTTCTATACAGCAAAAGAAACAATTGGGAGAGAGATCCAAGATGGCTGATTAGCAGCGGCTCAGGATTGTTGCTCCCAGTGAAAGCGCAGAGAGAAACTGGATGCCCCAATTTCAGACAAATTTTTGTTGCCCACAAACTGGGAGATTCCCAGCAGAGGAGACACACGGGTCACCAGCATGACTCTTTTGGCCAGCACAGCTGTTTTGCTGGTGCCCCGGCATGGTGCTTTTCAGTGCAGAGTGTAGGGGACTGGGTGCACTTTTACTTGGGCTCGACTGGTCCCATCCCCACAAGGAGAACAGCAATTGGAAGTGCTGAGGACTGAGAGTTTTACAGCAAGCACAGCTGAAGCCGGGAAGGCCCAGCGCTGTGGGGAAGGGGCGTCCACTGAAGGAAAACTAAGAAACAGAAAAAACTTCATCACCAACAAGCCAGACATCCACTCAGAGACCCAATTTGAAAGTCAGCAATTACAAAGATGACAGGTGGATAAATCCACAAAAATGGAAATAAACCAGTGTAAAAAGGTTGAGAACACCCAAAATCAGAATGCCTCTCCTCCTACAGGGGATCGCACCTCCTCATTAGTAAGGGAACAAGACCTGACGGATAATGAGTGTGATGATCTGTCAGAATCAGGCTTCAGAAGGTGGATAATAAGAAACTTCTGTGAGCTAAAAGAACATGTTCTAAACCAATGCAAAGAAACTAAGAACCTCGAAACAAGATTTAACGAAATGCTTAAGAGAATGGACAACTTAGAGAAGAATATAAGGAATTGATGGAGCTGAAAAACAACAGGAGAACTTCACGAAGTATGCACAAGTTTCAACAGCCGAATTGACCCAGCAGAAGAAAGGATAACAGAGGTCGAAGATCATCTCAATGAAATAAAACAAGAAGGCAAGATTAGAGAAGAAAGGGTAAAAAGGAATGAACAAAGTCTCCAAGAAATATGGGACTATGCGAAAAGACCTAATCTACATTTGATAGGTGTACCTGAATGTGAAGAAGAGAATGAATCCAAGCTGGAAAATACTCTTCAGGATATTATCCAGGAAAACTTCCCCAACCTAGCAAGGCAGGCTGATATTCAAGTCCAGGAAATACAGAGAACACCACAAAGATATTCCTCAAGAAGAGCAACCCCAAG
>CAUYQU010030648.1:0-28638 GCA_963574635.1 Cheracebus regulus
CTTGACCTAGTGATCCGCCCGCCTTGGCCTCTCAAAGTGCTGGGATTATAGGCGTGAGCCACCACGCCCGGCGTCAAATGGCAACAACCAGAATTACTTTTGCACCAACCTAGTAGATAAATGACATACTTCTATAGTAGAGCCTGCAGAAAAATTGTGAGCATGAATTTGTAGTCTGAAAATTAGGTTCCAAATTTATTTTGTGAAATTTCTTTTTCCACTAGCTATTTATTGACTTCTGATAAAAGAAGTTAAAATAATATTCCCGTTGGTTGAATCATTCCAGCACTACTCTAAGATCATTTTCTTGCTTATGGATGCCTAATTTGCTTCCATTAATTTATTGAGAAAGCTCTTCAGATTAAACACAATAGAAACAGGTAAGAAAGGTTAAAGAACATGATTAATTTCCTGTTTTATAGAGCAGAAATTTAGTGGTACTGTTTAATTATTATGGTTGAATTTGATTCAACCAAATATCAATTTGAGATCAAAGAATACTGACAGCTAAGGCAAAAGACAGCCATATTAAATTAGATGTGATTTCATTATTTCATAAGATAATGCATCCTATGAAATCATAATAAAAATATGTAAATCAAATAAAAAAAGAGACTCAAATAATATGTGAATTAATTTTATGATATCAGTAGAACTAATTTTCATGTAGATCTAGCCCTATTTACTTAAAATTTATGGACTGGCAAATACAATAACTCAAACCAATGCAGAAATATTAATACCTATAATATTTGTTTAAAATTTAGGGTCCTAGACCTTACTTCCAGAGGTTCTGGTTTATTAGGTCTTGGGAACAGCCTTAAAACAGCATATTGATCATCATAGGGCATCGTAGGATTACACTTTTAGAAATAATGCCTCAAACAAAGAAAAACAGTTGTGATTTTACTGTAACTGGGTCATTATTCTAGTTTTCAAAAAGAGGCTTTTAAAATTTTTCAGTAGTTTTATATTTCAAAGTAGAGTAAGTTAGAAATTCCCATATAAAAATAATTTGTGGTAGTTAACAGCTAAATAGCTAAACCCAAGTATTATAACATACATCAGTAGTTGATTTAGTCAGTCAGCCATATAGTCTTTTCCTCTCTAGCTTAATACCTCTATTTCATGCCCTCTTTCACTCTTTCACAAATTTTAGTGTCTCAACATAGATGACTTTTGATCTTGTATAGATACTCTAAGTTGTGGAAGTATTTGTTATTTCAGATTTTATGCAGAACTCTGGGATTTGAAGCAAAATATTATTCTGTATTAGAAGAGGCAGGCACTCGATTTCCAAATTTTATTATATTTTTGCAATAACTGGCTTTAGTCAAGGGCTCAGATTTCAGAACTGTTCATAGGAAAGTAATTTGCGTTAGTGTCATTGCTAACCAAATGAGTGACATTGATGTACGTAGCCCTGGCCTATAACTGGTCAACCTGAAATAATCAGAAAAAACAACTATTTTAATACCTGACTGAATTAAAGCCTTAGCGGTTATGAACTGGGTTAATTGGAGATCTCCTATCTCTGGACTTTCACAACTGTTGTTGGGTTAATGAAAGTATTTTAGATCTAGCTGAGTGTAAAGCTTTGGATATTTCTGTGATTTCTTTTAAGACCATAGTGGGAACGTTTTATTTACGTGGATTGGGGTTTATTGGTGCATTTCTCTTTAACATTGCAATGGAAAAAACTGATAAAACTTTTGAAAATATGTTGAAAGTTTACACTTTTGTTTTATTAAATATAGGCGATACAACATAGTAGCATAGGTACATGCATTCTTTATTTAAAGCTCTTTCAGGAGGAAGACATTAATTTTCATAAAAAATGTGACATTTATAAGAATTGAAAAGTTTAAAAGGAAGTGCACAGAAATTGGTAAGACTTGTAAAACCTTGGTTTACCAGGTCTGGTGATGCCTTGCATAAGAAAACTTTAGAACAGGAGCAGATACTTGGGACACTTGTTTATATTTTGCTATTTGTTTACTAAGACCGTAAATGCTAAGCTAAACAATTCATATATAGGGAAATAAGTGAAAAGAGAAGATTTTATTATTGTCCTTAGGATTCATATTTTCTGTCCATAATAGAATCCTTTGATTTTTACCGCTTATGAAAGCACAACAAGGCAATAGTATTTTCTGTAGTTCATTATTTTTAAAAGTGAAGAACATGAACAATACTCCTCCTCTTAAGCGTTCCAGCACCCACCTCCAGAGAGATATTGAAGACTTTCAGTTCATAGTAGAGATCTAATCTTGCCAAAAATATTAAACTTAATTTTCATATTAAAAATAAGATTTCTAGAATATATGGGGAAGATTGATAATTATTTCCTATCAAGCAGCTTTTCTTCTTTGTATTAGAATATTATTCATATTGATTTGATTATTCTTTCGCATCATAATTTTGAGGAAAAGTATTACCTGAAACTATTGTAGTTTGCTTCTAATCAGAATATAAAACGCACTAGTTTTGTTGTTGTTGTTGTTTGTAAAGGAGATGAGGTAATTCTGTTACAGTTGTCATTCTGACTCAATGGACATTATTAGTTGTACTCAGCGTTGATGTCCTCTGGTTCCTTCGCTTACCATATATCCTAGTTTCTTCATGAAGCTACTCTGCTCTGCTGTAAGCGAAATACTTTAGGAGAAGCTGAGCCTAATCCAAGCTCTATGAGTGGGCTTTATTAGTCTAAGGTGAACACCATATTTCTTACCACTTCTTGTTTCACGTGAAAAGGACCAGGTATCCACTTAAGCAGACTGACGTTAGGAGTAGTGTTGCTGGTAACTCCCTGGACAGGTCTTCCTTTATTCACACTGGGAGAGTTTCTAGAATTGATTCTCTTTCTATTCTGCTGGGCTCCTGGCTACCATTCTAACACCAAAAGGAAAACTAATTTCAAGATAAAGAGTTACTGTAGATTGCAGAACAGAGAAAAATATTCCTAACCAGGAACATTTCAACTCTGTTGCATTATGTGCGTGTGTGTGCATGTGTGTGTATGTGTGTGTGTGAGAGAGAGAGAGAGAGAGACCAGAGAGATCAGACGATGGGGAATGTCTTTGATAAGAATGTACACTGGCATTTTTATCCCAGTAAATTGCAAAGTAAAAATTAAAATATGCCATTTGGGTTTTACTTCAAGTATTTATATGGGTGAAATCCCTTGCATGCATTTGATAAAATGAATATTCTTGATAAGAATGTACACTGGCATTTTTTCCCAGTAAATTACAAGGGAATAATTAAAATATGCCATTTAGGGTTTTACTTCAAGTATTTATATTGGTAAAATCCCCTGCATGCATTTGATAAAATGTGTTTTTTTCTTTTCCCCTACCCTTCAAAGGTGTTTTTTTTTTTTTCCATTGCAAGGCTTCAAAATGGTTATGTGGCTGACTGAATACAGTCATAAAGCCAAGCCTTCTGAAGTTGAAGGGCTTATTGCCTTAAATGATATTCTTTCAATTATATGGTTAGTCTATGTGCATTTGTTAGTGCCTCATATGATATAATTGGATGTCTCATCTTTTACTAAAAGATGTTAGAATCTGAGAAACCATTTCCTTGAAAATTCCACTTTAGGGGTACAAAATCTCAGGTAGACAGGAACAGTATGGTTTTTCATTTTAGTTCTGTTGCACAGTGTGGTGAATATAGTTAATACAGTATTGTACATTTTAAAATTGCTAAGAGAATAAATTTCAGATGTTCTCACCACAAAGCAATGGGAAGTATTTGAGGTGATGGATGCATTAAGAAGCTTGATTTTATTATTCGACATTGTATTCATAAATCATAACATCACTTTGTATGCCACAAACTTATGCAGTTATAAATTGACAATTTGTAATAAAGATATATTCCAAAAACTGAAATTCAAAGCAAGTTTAAAATGTGGAATACATCTTGAGCTATTCCCTCTTTTTCTAGGGAGGAAAGGAAATACTGATATAGTTATTGATACTGACACTGATATAGAATACTGATATAGCAAATACTGCTGTCCTGCTATCCACCTTGGTAGGCAACATTTTTAAACAGTGCTCTTGAAAAAAGACTATCTTAATGAATATCTGCTTGGGACCTCCTCAAAGGAAAGTAAGATAGCAAAATTGGTGATGTATGTGACTCCACACTATAGTGACAGAGAAGATAATTACAGTGAGGTACCTGGAATGATCTGAAGGCCAATTGGAATTTTCCAAGAGAGAATGAAGATGCATTTGTGAAGAGAGAGAGACAGTTGGAAGGAAATGTTATTTTAGCTATATATTCTGGCCATACATGACTTAACAAGTATGAATTTCAAGAGGATAATAAAAAAGAAATTATAGTAATCAAGATAGGAAATGATTAAAGAATGGGAGAAAATTTTAGCTGAGAGGGAATGTGAAGATTAAATACAAATTCTAACAGCCTGGTTGACAACTTGATGAGCACATTTTCAGATGAGAAATGTAGAAGGAACAAAAGAATGACTTCAATAGTTTTATGGAAGAGCCAACCTCAGGTTTATATTAGAATGAAAGTAGAATTTGAACAAAGAAGTTTCGGAAAGAAGAGAAAATTAATGTTTTGCCACAGTTCCCTTCTGAGGGTTACCCAATGATTGACATGCTTTTCTTTTTTAAGTGCCTATTTGTGGGTGGTCTGATACTTTTTGTATCTAACCTTTCTTTTATTGTTGAAAGAAATAAGATGAAATTCAAGAAGGGTAGAATGTATATCATTTTTGAAGTTAGACTAAATGGGTGCCTTCCATGTTTTGCCTGTTATGTGTAGTAAATTTGATCTTGTAACATAAAAGTAGCTATATTCAAATAGGCTAGAATATCTTCATAATTCTTGTTTGGGAGAACTAATTATTATTTGCTAGCTATATTCACTGTACAGAAACTGGAAAAGCACTGGGTTTTGGATCAGATTCAGATTCAAGTCTAATACTGTTACTTAGCAACTTTTTCCTTCTGAGTAAGACACTTAACTTCTTTAGGCAGAAGGATACGATCGTAAGTATGCATGGAATGCTCACCAAGGAATAGAATGGCGCATGCAGATGATCTGGAAAGTACTTACAATGCTTAGGAAGTAGTACTTCTGTTTTTTGTCTGGTACATATATAATGTCTCTGTGTGGTGCAACCACTGACACTTTTAACTAGTGGTAAACATAAGGAGCGATAGGTACTATGTCAAACTGGTATCTGAATTCAGTTTAAAGAATGCAGTTGCTACAAAGCTTGCAGTGATTGTTGATATGTGGTAATGAGGGCATAGTTTTGCCAGAACTTCTGGGTTTTGCTTTTTTTTGTTTTGTTTCTAAGGAAGAGACTTAAATTTGGATTGTTTTTTCAGTGAGTTTTTCATTTATACATATAAGCAATTCATCAGAAAACAATTTTGCTGCACTGGTATTTGTCAAACAAAATAAGTCTTTGAGCCAGATCTGATGTGTGGCTGTATTTTGAGTGTTCTACTTTAATCTCTCTCTCTTTTTTTAGATGGGTATTGAGCACTGGATAATCTACATAGTGTGTACCAGAGTTTGCTTAAATGTTGAACAAGATGCTTAATATTCTTACTATCCTATATTTTATTTAGGTGTGATTTAACATAAATTAAAAAAAAAATTGGCTGGACTCAGTGGCTCATACTTAATCCCAGCACTTTGGGAGGCTGAGGCAGGCACATCACCTGAGGTCAGAAGTTTGAAAGCAGCTTGGCCAACATAATGAAGCCCTGTCTCTACTAAATAAAAAAAGAAGCCATATGTGGCAGTTGCCTGTAATTCCAGCTACTTGGGAAGGTGAGGCAGGAGAATCACTTGAACCCAGGAGATGTAGGTTGTAGTGAGCAGAGATGATGCCACTGCACTCCAGCTTGGGCGACAGAATGAGACCCTGTCTCAAAAACAAAAACAAAAACAAAAACAAAAAAAAACTGACTTTGTCATTCATGGGTTAAAAACAAAGTTGCTAAGAGGATACATTTAATTAAAGCATAGAAAGGACTTTAAAAGAAAGTGATTGATTTTATTTCTCTCATTTTAGTAAGATATAACCATAAACTTTGTTTTCAGTGTTTCACACAGATTTTCTTTTCTTTCTTTCTTTTTTTTCTTTTTGAGATGGGTTCTCGCTCTGTCTGTATCCCAGACTGGAATGCAGGGGCACGACCTTGGCTCACTGCAACCTCTGCCTCCCGGGTCCTGGTTCAAGCAATTCTCCTACCTCAGCCTCCCAAGTAGCTGGGATTACAGGCACAAGCCACCACGCCCAGCTAATTTTTGTATTTTTTAGCAGCGACAGGTTTTACCATGTTGGCCTATGTGGTCTTGAATTCCTGACCTCATGATCTGCCTGCCTCAGCCTCCCAAAGTGCTGGGATTACAGGCGTGAGCCACCACACCCGGCCAGATTTTCTAAATAAGCAAGAAAAGATACTCTTGGAAGGGATTGTAGATACTCAAAGGGGAAAGGTGGTGGATTTTTATAATTTTTATCAAAATAAAATCATTACCTGCCTATTTGATTTGTTGTATATTAAAAACATATATCTCTACCCTCAAGTTTACCAAAGGTAACCATGATATATATTTTACATTAGAAATATTTGAATACTTATAGCTCTTAACTATTCATGTGATTTGTGTCTTTTTTAAAAAAAAAAAATTCGGCTTTTATCTTAGATACAAGAGGTACATTTGTAGGATTCTCACATGGGTATATGGGACCCAGGTACTGAGCATGTAGCCAATAGGTCATTTTCCAACCCATGGTTCCCTTCCTTTTCTTCCCCTCTAGTTGTCCCCAATGTCTGTTGTTCCCATGTTTATGTCTATGTATGTTTGGTGTTTAACTCCTACTTATAAGTGAGAACATGTGGTATTTGATTTTCTATTCCTAAATTAATTTGCTTGGGATAATGGCCACCAGCTCCATTTATGTTGCTGAAAAGGACAAGATTTCATTCTATTTTTTTTGGCTGCTTTGATTCCTTTATTCTTTGGCATAGAATTTCAAATTAATAATAATAATTTAATTCTGGCCATGTGGTAACTCTTTAGCTGTAGGGAAAACTAGATGAGGAAGCAGCCGTGGTTTGAATCAAATTACCCTTACAAATGATTAGTTTGGGGTGGGCACATGATCCAAAAATAGTGAGGCTGTAGGTCACCAGTGCTGTGATCTGGCCTGACTCAAAGTTAGGAGTGGGTTAGTCAGTTCAAGAGAAGGGGTTGATTCGGTAGCAATTGAAGTAAAGTTAAAAGAATGCCACAAACTAGCACATGACCCTAAGGTAATGGGGGTGGTTATGGCAACACAAAATTATGATGAAACAAACTATGAGTAAGATGAGGGAAAAGACATTATGAGATATAGATGAAAATATGCAGGCTTTGAAGGGTAGGGCATGTTGGAATAAGTTAAGGCAAAATAAAATTACTGCTCCAAGAAGCAGGCACATGCTGAATAACTGAGTAGCATTAATGGGAGAGCACCAGAATGAAGACACGGGCACACCTTCGGCTGAGGCCTCTGATCTCCTTACATCCTTTCACTCCCTGAACCAATTTTCAGCTTTTATTTAGGCTCTGTCTTGATTTTTCTATCACAAAATATTATCTTGTAGCTAGATCTTTGCATATCTAGTCCTTCTTGAATTACTTCAGTTTTCCCATTTTCTCTCTCCCCCTTACTGTCTCCCACTTCCTTCGTAGCCAGCTCTCACGCAGGTAGCAAATTTCACTCTCATTTCTCTTCCTTCGAGAAGCCTTTGCTGACTTCTTTTTGTTATCTTTGTTTTCTTAAACCATGAAATCCTTCCTGGAATGGATTATATCTCATTTTTGCCCCTGCTCTTCTTATGATCTCTCAATTTCTGTCTCTCTCGCACTGTGTAAAATGTTTTTACAGCCTCCAATTCCTTCTATTCTAGCTGACACAATGTTGAGTTTCATTATCTCACTTGGACCATGATTAGCCACAAAGTCACATTCTAACTACAGCTTTCCTCCAGAATTTCAGATTCTTTTTCCTAAAGTACAGAAGGACACCATATCACTCTGTCTCAAAATCATGACTAAATCCCCAAGTCCTACTAAATGAACTGTAATTTATCAAGCCAAGATTGCAAACGTTTCAAAATGAGATTCCAGTCTTCTGTCCAGCTCCACACTACGTGATCAATGACTTTTAGGGTTGTATGAGGACACCCCATCAAACCGCTTGCTGCTTTTTTTCATTTCCTTTACAGTACCACTATTCATGCCATTCTCATCTGCTGTATTTCCTCCCCATTCCCCATCTCCAACCAGTTTTTTTTTCTAGCTGTCATTTAGAAAATGCTACTTCTTCCATTCTGCCATTATTTACTTATTATTTTTTCTTACTTTGTCATTATGGAGACAGCCTCATATACAAAAAGAAATACAGTAGACTTTTATCTGTTCTAAAGCCCAGTGATTGAGAACACTAGTGCTGCACCCAAACTACTTTAGTTCCCATGTGTTTCTGCTTTTTGCTGTGTGGCCTCAGACATGTTATGTAACCTTTCTTTGTCTTAATTTTCTCATCTGTAAAAAGGAAATAACTAGTGCTTCCTCAAAACTGTCATTACTGGATTGAATGAAGGAATACATGTAAAGTGTTAAGGACAGTATCTGGCACTTAGTGCTTAATAAGTATTACTGTTATTGTTATAAGTTATCAAAGTGATAAATTATTATAATTGAAGTGACCTTTTTTCACTTGTCAACATATATTCCAAGAAAGGAATAAAGAAATTCATCACCAGCAATGTATACTAATTTACTAAACATAGTGAACTGGTAAATCAAGGCATTCTTTACTTCATTTTGGGCTTGTGTATTGAGACAATAAATGTGTAATCATTTTAATCTTATTTTGAGTAGTTTTCTCTGTGGTTTAAAGAATTTCATTAAAGAAATCTCAATGTAAAGATGCCTGCTTTTTCTCAACACTGAATTTTCAAGCTCCTTAGAGTAGGGGTAAGATCTGTACTTAAATTTTCCCATTCAGTCTTTTGATACTTTTCCTTCTTATATCAGTTCCATTAATGAGAATGCCTTCCACATCATGGTTTAGCCTGTCTACTTAATGGTATTTCTTAGGAATAATGGGCTGTTTTGTAATAATTGCCTGAATAACTAGATTCAAAAACAAAGATGAAAAGAACTTGAAGAGCTCACTTCATTTTTAAAATGTGATTTTCAGTTAACCATTGAGAAGTACGCTCTGTAGAATATGTTTGCTTACACAAAAGCAGTGGTCAGTCGTCATTTATGTAACTAAATGTTAAAGGCATGCCTGTAGGGAGGTAATACAGGTAACTCTAATTTTATCTAATTTTCTGGTGGATTTAAAACAGTGACGACATCTTCAAGCAGAGACTGGACACCACAATAGAGATCAGATTTCTTTTCCCTTCTCTGGTGAAGCTGGAATCAGTCTCTCCACTTCCTCCTTCCTGCACCTCTAAAGTGCTCAGCATCTGGGAGAACATTCACGCTGCATAACTGTGCAGACCACTTTGTTCTGGGCTGGGCAGCCTAACATTGCTTTTTTTTTTTTTTTTTTTGAGACGGAGTCTTGTTTTGTCATCCAAGCTGGAGTGCAGTGGTGCAATCTCAGCTCACTGCAACCTCTGCCTCCTGGGATCAAGCTATTCTCCTGCCTCAACCTCCTGCAGGTGCATACCACCACACCTGGCTAATTTTTGAATTTTTAGTGGAGACGGGGTTTCACCAATTTGGCCAGGTTGGTCTCGAACTCCTGACCTCGTGATCTACCCGCCATAGTGGGATTACAGGCATGAACCATAGCACCTGACCCGTAACATATTTGTATATCTGTGGTTTTTGGATTAGAAATGACAGAAATCCAAATCAAAGCTTACAGAAACATTTCAAGGGGTGGATTAGTGAATTTGGAGGATAGTTTATTGATTCATGCAACTGGGAAGTCCAGGGGTGTAACTGACCACAGAAAACTCCAAGAGGTCCAATGGTGGTGTGACATTTTTGTCTCTCTTGTCTCATCTTTATTTCTCAGTTATGCCTCTCTGTGCATTTGTTTTATTTTATCCTATATGGGGCAAGGTTCAGAGAGGCACATGGTGGCAGGAATCTCCAGATATATGTTATCGTAGCTTATATCCCTAGAATGAGCTAGATATATGCTTTCTTATAAAAATAATATATTACGTTCAGCTGCTCTGTCTAATTCATTTAACAAATATTTATTGAGTCTCTATGCAAGACTTTGTGAAATCCTGTGAAATACATGAAGAAATACAAGAAAACTATAAGTACTTTGAGGAAATACCAGAGAGAGTGCTACTGGAATAGAACTCTTTAATTCTATTCTAAACACTTATAAAATCCCAGGCAACCAATCTAATTGACTTTGCTTCTGGCCGACCTTTGGATACAGCCACTGTGCATGTACGTTCAAGGATATGTAAGTGGCCCTTGGCAGAATTCAAGTATGAGTGTTATGAGATTCTTGGCATGTGGCTTTGCCATCTGGAAACCTCTATGGCTGGTGGCACCTTTACTGGAGTTTTGCTCAGGACCACTGGACTTGTTCTGCCAACTCGGCCTGGAAGGCTGTACTTGGCTTATGCTACTGGCTTGGATCCTGTGCCTGCCAAGGACAAGGAAGACATGGAATGGTGAGAGGTGTGTCAGTGAACATAGGATCCAGCCATTGCACACAGCCAGGCAGTTCTAGGCACCGGCATGGGTGTTGGTTCCCTTCAAGATGGCTGCTGGACCAGGAATACCACGAGCAGCTTCCATGGTTGGTACTGGGAATGTGGTGGTGCCCAGAAGCTTGGAGATGCCAGGAACAGAAAGAATCCCAAAGAGGGCATCACAGCCCTGGCTCAGGGAGCTCCTAGGTCTGGGATTTCTGAAGGGCCACAGCTCTTCTCTCCTTCTCTTTCTCGCCTTCTTATTACCTGCAACATGACAAGCAAAGGGTGTGTTTCAGCCCTGTTTTTGTTGCAGCTCTTTTAGCCTTGCTATTTGGTAGGTCCTGAGTTCTTGTCCTGAGTCCAGGAAGAATGAAGTATGTGGACAAGTGGAGAGTGAGCAAGGTAAAAAGGAACTTTATTGAGCGACAGAACAGCTCAGAGGAGACCCACATTGGGTAGCTCCTCTCCGCAGGCAGGCCCATCCCTTCAAGTGTTCAGCTCTCAGCAGAGAGGAAACCTTGGTGTGGGTAGCTCCTCTCCACAGTTGATCATCCTGTTGTCTCTTTAGCTCTTAGCAGAGAGGAGAACTTGGAGAAGGTAACTCCCCTCCATAGCTGGCAGTTCCATCAATTTCTTGAGTCTGGCTGAGTCTGGGGCTTTTGAGGGCCTCAGTGGGGAGGAAGTATGCACCAGTTGGTCCATGGGTGGCCATGGGCAGGCCTGGAAAGAGTACCACAAGTTCCCACTCTGGTTTGCAGGACTGGCAGCCCAGACTCTGAGGGCTTCAGATCCTCCCCAGCTTGAAGGTGGGGCTTCACTAGGGACACACCTCTTTCTTCTCAAGAGCCTGTCTGCCTCCTGCCACAGTTCATGGCACTCAGGCTGTTTGTACCAAGGGGTGCCTGCAGGCCAGTGCCAAGCTGCCCTGAGGCTCCACTCAGCTTCCCTCCCATGCTCATTGGCACCCAAAGGCCAGAGGGGGCAGAGGTGGCAGGGGACTGGAATGTTAGTGCTGCCCTGAGTGTGCACACACCAAGCCTGGTTGTGACAGCTCTCAGGCTCAGCCTCGACTCTGCTCCAAGATTGGAGCAGGTGCTAGGAGCAAGGAGAGGACAGGCAGTGGGAGCAGACACTTCGGAGCCTGTGGGTGTAGGAGGCCTTTTCTGACCTCCAAGAGTGCAGAAATGCCCGGGTTTGTAGGCGCCACTTGGGTGGCTGCAGCTGTGCCTGGGATGGTGGGGCTTCCAGCCCCTCCCAGCTCTGTGGAGAGCCAGGCCTGGAAACATCCTCCACTGAAGCAGGTGTCATGGCAGCAGCTGCTCTAGACTGGCTGCCATCATGAGGATTGAGAACTCTACCAGAGCACGTGGAATGAGATGGGTAGTCCACCCAAGGACATGGGAAGTGCACTGGGCAGACGAAAGCAGCAGATGCCCTATGGGATCCACAAATCTAACATGTTATTGTCCTTTACCTTTAGAATTGCTCTCCTTTATCAAACAGACCCTAGTGTATATAATGGTTATTTTTTAAATTGAGTTTTTAATATCATTTTATTCATCGATTGTGCATATGAAAACATTTATAGTTTTGTGATGGCAAAAATAATACAATATTATTGTTTGCCCCTCCCCTTTTTGGGTGGGCAGGGACAGGGTCCCACTCTGTTGCCTAGGCTGGAGTGCAGTGGTGCTATCTCAGCTCACTGCAGCCTCTACCTCCTGGGCCTAAGTGATCCTCATACCTCAGCCTCCTGAATAGCTGGGATCACAGGTGTGCATCACCACACCTGGATAATTTTTTCGTATTTTTTTGTAGAGATAGGCTTTCACCATATTGCCCAGGCTGGTCATGAACTCACACCTGGCTATAATTATTGTTTACTCTTTGAAGGAAAAAGTTGTTTGCTCTTTAAAGGAAAATCTATGAAATATTATTTTATAAAATCAAATTAATCTTCTAGATTAGTGTTTTTGGACTCATCATTATAAGTCCCCCAGAAAGTTGAGAGAGAGAGAGGAAGAGAAGGAAAAAGAGAGAGAAGAGATTGATCTGGTTCTGTAGATCAAGATGAAGACAGTGAAAATGTCAATACAAATGCTTAGGATGATTTAATGATTAGCTTAGTTTTGTTTATAGTATAGAAAGACAACAGCAACATCAAGCAGGATTTCAGTCTTCTAATCTGACTTTTTGAATATTCCAACCTCTCTGCACAGTCTTCTGCCCTGTTTTCTGTCTTTTTACAGGTGATGATTTGTGTTAGAATAATCCTCAAAGTTTTTATAGTATGACTTTACAAGTGTACTACATTTATCTGTTAAGCTTCCTATCATATACCCTTGGTCAAAATGTTTCTCAGGGTCTTCATTTCTTACAGATTAAATAGATTGGGTCTAATATTCAACAACTTTTTGATGTGAGTCGATTCTGATTCCAGCCCTATTTCCTACTCTTCCCATCGAATTATGGCATGCTTTAAATTCAAAGTATCTTTCTTATGTCTTTCCTTTTTTGCTTCCTTTTTTGTCTCTCTTTCTCTGAACAAGCCATTGCTTGCTTCTTTCCATACTTTTGCTTTTGCAGTTCCACCTTGAGTCATTTCCTGGGATGCCCCCCACCTTTACTCCTCTGGTGAAAATCTAATTTATGTTTTGGGGCCTATTTGAAAGGCATTCATAGCTATGCAGGCTAATCCTATGTAGTTTCTTTCCTCTGAACTCGTGTAGCACTCTCTGTAGTATGTCCTTGAAGTATTTACAGTTTTCTTGTATTTCTTCATGTACTTTATGAGATTTCACAAAGTTTTATATACTGACTCTATAAATATTTATTAAATGAATTGGTGGATAGAGCAACTGACTGCATATGTTATTTTTTAGGAAGAAGAAGGAGAAGAAAATTTTCACTTAAATTTCTTATTCTATTTCGCTTTCCCTTTTTATCCAAGGTAGGTCCAGGTAAAGCCAAAGGCCTAATCCTTATCTGTACTTTTGGGGGACATAACACAAAAATTTCAAGTTCTAGTAGTATTTCTCATTTTGAGTAATTTTGCTCCCATTTTGTTCCAGATCTGACTCTCAGAAAAATATTACTCTTTGTATATTTTAATATTTCTTAATTGGGGTTCTTATTTCAATACTCAAACTAGTATCATGGTATAAGAGCAGTTTTTGGTTTTGAATACCTTCCTGAATAGGGCAGTCTGAATAATAAGACTGAATAAGGGCAGTCTTATTATTAAAAATATAAGTATAGGCAGATGTACTATTTTTTTGAATATTAACCAGGTAGTAAAACTAGAAAAGGAAACACACTTAAAAATGTATGATACTTAAAAAATACATCAAGCATAAGAAAAGAGAAATATTTCTTTCTTACAGTAGTGAGAAGATACCTTAATTGGGTTATAAAATAAGTGCAGGTAGTCCTTAGAGTTTTCTAAGACTAATGAGGCACCTATCTGCCTGGTTGAAGAGACTTCTACCTAGAAATATCAAGAGTAGATTCGAGGAATTTTGTTAGTTTTTGCAGTTCTCAGTTTACATGTGAAATAAACCCAGCTTGAAAACTCTAAGCTGATGAATAAAGATAGCCACATAATTATGTTGGATGTGTGCTCTATCTTTAAAAGAGATGAACTTTCTAATTATTAAGACAAATATGCCAACTAATTCTCTACTAATCTTCCTATCAGGGGGCTCTTCCTAGGGAATTGCTGAGGCTGGGATAATTTTAATTAAGGTGAGGCAGAGAGTCAAGAAAGCAAAAAACAAAGTCTCCCACCAAAAGGAGCTATTTGGAAAGACATTATTCAACCAAAAGGAGATACAGGTAGCTACTTTGAAGCAAAGCCTCAACTAAAAGGAGAGGACAAGGAGAAGAGATTGATTATTAACTCTTGGCAAAGAACACCTTGCTTGGATTGAGGGGACAGGAAGGGTATATACTGTACCTCCCTCCCATGAACTGGAATAGGGGTAATAGGCATATAGCAAAGTAGGCCTAGAGGCAGGTAGGAAGAGGCTAGAGAGCTAGAATATCTGAGTCATTTTTCTCTCCCAGACCCAAACATTCAGGCCCACCTGTAAGTGTCTTGGCAACCTATTTCTGGGCAGTTTCTTGATATTATACTTGTGTACATAATAAAGAGTAACAAAGAAGAGTTATTTTATAGTTCAAATAGTGTTCTGTGTTGTTGCTAATCAGTCTCTTTAGAGAATCATTTAACACAATTATGTCTTTGAAAAAGTCATTTGTTCCTACAGGTTGATTATTATAGGAGGGCATCTTATTGTGATAAAGGTGGTAATTACTTATCTGGCTAAGCAATCTTGTTGATTGAGTATAGCTAAATGTTTGACATTTAGGCTAGAGAAATACTTTAGACTTTATTAGTATGTGAATAAATTATTAGTATGTAAATTAAATATGAGTTTTACCACCTTTATTAGCTGAAACTTCATATTCATTTTTGAGTTTATCTGTAATTAGTCAGTTCTTTCTAAAAATTACTTCCAGATTTCTGAAGAAACAAATTGTGCTCTTTAAGTTCTCATCACTGGATTCTTATAATGCTATCAGTTTTCAACTGTAAACATGGAGGCAGCACTCGTGGAAGTAAGACTGAATGTTTACAGCACGTGTACATAAGTTGCCTCAAAAGATAATTAGATGATTATAATGGCACTTTCTTTGAGATAGCTAATTTAAAAAATCTATTGCTCCCAAGTCTAATTCTTTGAGTAATGATAACATATTAGCAACCATGAAACTTTAGTTACAGCCAACCCCATTGAAGAAAAAAAACTAAATAATAGTATTTTCTATAAAGACCCAAAGGATGGCACCAGACCAATCTTCATGTTTTCTGCTCTGTATTCTATGCCCATTCTCCTGCCCGTGTGTACTCTAAACTACCAACACATGTATCATTCATCCAATTTCACTCTATTTGTTTTCATTTGCTTTCTAACTCTTCCTTGGCACCGGGGAGACAATTTTCTAGCTCTTCTCCAGCCTTTGTGAGCCTCTGAAAGAAGACTTTTATAATTAGACTTCACAGTTTTAACAAACATTTCATAAGCTGCTAGTAAAAATGTCAGTTCTCTGAGCCAGGGCATAATTAAATGAATAAGTATCAGTGAGGTAATTCAGCTACAAAATAAAATAATTTAAAGGGATTATTAATTAAGGGCTTGCTTTGACTTTAGACTTCTAATCAACAATAAGCTGTATATACTATGGGTAAAGTGTTTCTTGCTTTCATCATTCCCTTTTCTTGGCCTATTACAAATAGTAAATAAAATTATATCAATGAAATTTTCACTTGATTTTTCTTTTTTTGAATAATTGTTCACCAGAGAGAATGTTGTTAAAATATCAACAAATTGGATATGATCCAAATGAACGTGTTGTTGTGAGCCTTTGAAACCAAACCTGAGTAATACAAGCAATGTATAAACTTGTTTGAGTCCATTACATCCTGACTGAAGACTGAAAAAACAGTAAAAATGGCATCCTAGAAGCTAATACTAGTTTGTTTGATATGGGGTTTTTTGAACTGAGAGCAGGAGGGGGAAAATAAATGTGTCAAGTGATGGATACTATAATGATAGCGTACAGCAAGCATGGATTAACTGTTGGTAGTTCTTGTAACAAAGAAAGCAAAGTTAATTTTGAGGACAGAGAGGCTGGTAGAGTAAAATTAATCTTTTAGAATAGAAGCCTTTATCTTTGGGCCAGGTGCGGTGGCTCATAGCTGTAATCACAATACTTTGGGAGGCTGAGGCAGGCGGCTCATGAGGTCAGGAGATCGAGACCAGCCTGGCCAACATGGTGAGACCCCATCTCTACTAAAAATACAAAAATTAGCTGGGCTTGGTGGTGCACACCTGTAGTCCCAGCTACTCAGGAGGCTGAGGCAGGAGAATTGCTTTAACCTGGGAGGCAGAAGTTGCAGTGAGCTGAGATCATGCCACTGCACTCCAGCCTGGCGACAGTGAGACTCTGTCTCAAAAAAAAAAAGACAAAAAAAAGAAGCCCCCTATCTTATCTTTACTAGGGATTAATTGGTTGTTTTTACATTCTTAAAGATATGTTTGAAGTCTAGGAATGAAAGAGTGAGCAATTACTTAGAAGACTGCTTAATAGTGACTAACATTAATTGAGCTCTTACATTGTTCTATGAATTCTAGTAAGTGCTTTATGTCTATAATCTCAAATCTTCTCATGACGCCATGAAATAGGTTAGTTTCTATGAGGAAACTGAGGCACAAATAGTATTAGTGGCTGAGCTGAGATATTTAACTAAGACCGCCTATTTCCAAAAGTCAGGTGGCTTGGCTATCACTCTGTATCCTCTTCAAGGTATATTCTATTGATAATGATACTTTAAGTACATTTCTAACCAAGGCAGTATCTTAATGATGATATTAAAATAGAGAGTCTGTGGAAAGTTTCCCATTGTACAATATATGCCAAAAATAAAGACACTTCCAAGGTTAAATCATTGAATAGATTTCCTTAAAAATCGTAATTTATTTTTTTACAAATTATTTTTTATTCAGAAAGAGTTGAAGAGTGATAAACGGCTATTTCCAGTCTTTTTTTATCCACTTATTTGAAATCTATGCTGGGTGTGCTCATCTGGAGCCTAAGAGTAACACCTAAGGAAAATCATCTTCCCTGATGAGGCTTATTGTTTATTATTAATTTTATTCTGTTTGGTTTTATTGTTCTCTTGCTGGGAGATGAAAATAAGCTTCTAAGTATATATTCTCACTTTTAAAATTGTAAGAAAGCATGAATAAGATCTAGTTGTTGATAGCACAATAGAGTGACTATAGTCAATAATAATTTAATTGTACATTAAAAAATAATTAAAAGAGTATAATTATATTGTTTATAACACAAACGATAAATGCTTGAGGTAATGGAAATTCTACTTACCCCAGTGTTATTATTTTGATATATTGTATATATGTAACAAAATATCTCATGTACCTGTTAAATATATACACCTACTATGTTCTCACAAAAACTAAGAATTAAAAAAATAATCTGAAGCGCACAGTCACTGATTGGATCACTATATACCAAAATGAATATAAACATAGACTCGAAATGTAGCTTGGGATGCTGGTTTGGGGGAACTACTTGGAAGGGTGGAAAATTGCTTAGCAACTCTGGACTTAACGTATCTTAGTGGTGGAAAGCTAAAGGGGACTTACTTACATAAAGGGATACTAAAGGAAACATGTTTTTGTTTGTTTCCTCTGGGTAGATAGAGAGGAAATAGGCTTAAGTTAAAGAAAGCACTATCTAGTGTTCTAAGAGTGATGTAATGAAAAACCTCTGGTCTTTACTAATAGTGAGATCTGAAGGAGTTTTAGATTCTTTAAAATCACAACTCTGTAAGAATAAGACAGTATTTGAGTTGTTTTAAAGCAGTCTTGTGTGTCATTGCAAAAACAGATTTGGTGTCATTGGGATGTCTTTAGAGATTTAACACTGTTTTGTAGCATGTTTTAATTGTGTGCACTTGGGTTTGGAGCTGTGCACGCAGTCCTCTGCTTAAAGTGACTGTACTTGTAGATGATGCATAAAGGCTTCCAGGCAGGTTCTTCTTTGTTATTATGTAATGGCACTTAATGCAAGCAGGTCACAAATGAACTCACCCCAGCTAGTCTGACTCCTGATGTGAATCAAATAAGGTCCCCCTCATCAACAGCCTTAGCTTGTTCCCATGGACTCCTCTGTGGAACTCAGTGTAGGATTAGACTCAGCTCTAGAGAAGCAGCTGGGAGAGAGCAAAATGGGAGCAAGATGGCATGGCCTATATGTCATGATTTCATCTTTTTTTAAGTGTGTAAACCTCCTATGCTTTTTGTTATTATTTTTATTTAATGTTACGTATTGTTTTGTACTGATATGGATAGTGTATAAATTTAATTCTTGAATTCAAAGAGGTAAGGATGGAAGGAGGGAGGAAAATATGTATTTGGTTAGAAGGAGACCTTTAATCTATATAATGGCCTCTGACATTCAATGGAACTGATTTTCCTAAGGAGTTAGGAAATTGGGTCTGTGACAATCCCCATAGAGAAGTTCTGCAGACAACATAGCAACGATAATGCCCCTGAAATAAATATACAACAAACCAAGTAAAAACACTATGAAGGGCTACACTTACTGATGTATGTGATGGGCTGAATTTGTCCCCCAGAATTCATATGTTGAAACTTAATCATCAAAGTGATAGTGTTAAGAGGTGGAGCCTTTAGGAAGTGATTAGGTCGTGAGGCTAATCCCATTCATGAGAACTCTAGCCTCATGACCTAATCATGAGTGACCTTATAAAAGAGGTTGAATGGAGGGGTTCCTAGACCTTTTATTTTGTTTTGTTTTATTTTTGCCCTTCCACCTCTACCATTGGAAGACACAGTGTTGTCCCTTTTGTACTTTTTGCCCCTCCTATGATTCGAGGGTGCAGCAAGAATTTCCTGAATGCTGGCACCTTGGTCTTGGACTTCTGAGCCTCCAGAACTGTAAGAAATAAATTTCTGTTCCTTATGAATTACCCAGTCTGATATTTTGTTATAGCAGCAGGAATGGACTAAGATAGTGTATGAAGTCTGATATATTGATGAAAAAGAATTCATTCTAATTACTATATAGTCACACTTTACATCTACTCTCTAACAATGTTTAAGTAATGACTACATCAATAAAAAGAGCTTGAATTGTAGACACTCTGTGATCTTTAGTAGGTCAATTAACTTCTCTAAGCCTCGGTTTCTTTATCTTTAAAAGAGGGATAACAAAACATACTCATAAGCTCTTATAAAGACTAAATGATTTATTATATAAAAGTTCTTAATATGATAAACATGGAAGTACCTAAAGTATATAGGTGGTAGCCAAGAAGTTTTATTTTTTTAAATTTATTTTTAATAAAAATCACCTAGTACAGAATTTTCATGGGAAAAGAGAGCTTATAGATAATTATAATATCACATATAGCTACTTTACATTTATGTGCTAATACACATAATATAGATCAGTTGGCATTATTTAATACTTAGTATTCTTGGGGCTGGGCGGGGTGGCTCATGCCTGTAATCCCAGCTATTTGGGAGGCCAAGGTGGGTGGATCACAAGGTCAGGAGTTCGAGACCAGCCTGGCCAACATGGTGAAAACCTGTCTCTACTAAAAATACGCAAAAAATTAGCGGGGCATGGCGGCGCCTGTCTGTAATCCCAGTTACTGGAAGGCTGAGGCAGGAGAATCACTTGAGCCCAGGAGACGGTGATTGCAGTGAGCAGAGATCATACTATTGCCCTCCAGCCTGGGCAACAGAGCAAGACTCTATCTCAAAAAAAAAAAAAGAAAAAAAAAAGAAAAAGGATGTTTGGAAAATTGTGCAGCATATTAAATTTTAATCAGAGATTTTTAAAATGTATATTGTCTTACAAAGGTGATGATAGGCTCTGGATTTTATTATAAATGAAAATTAGGTTTTTTTTTGTTTTGTTTCATGCCCTTGCAGTTTATATTGTAATTTATTTTTAACACAAGTGGATTCCAAATTGCATTTTAAAGGTAGATGCCTCTCATGAGATGTTTGCATCAGTGAGTAATGTGGGCTTGTAAATGTATTTTCAAAACTACTCACAGCAGGATTTGTCTCAGTCATTGAAAAGTTCTTGGGTAGGACGTGATAATTTCTCATCCACTAGAGGAATGATATTATTTTAGAATAATATTTTAAAATGTAGATCCTATAAAAGGTAAAAGATTATTTTTTGAATGTCAGATTTATTCCTTTTCTGAGTATATATTGGGATGGTTAGACTTTAAAAGTATAAGTGATTTGTGAGTCCATTCAACAGTTCTATAGTGTGAAATAATTTGTATTAAAGTAACAATTTTAAACTCTTCCTAAGCAAATTCTTAAAAAGGTAACCATTGTAAGGGTCTTGAGACATGGAAATTGTTTCCAAGAGAAGTTTTAGGATTTAGTGATTTTTTTTTAACTATTTGAGAGCTATCTTTTTGGAATTACATAGGTCTGCTATTTATTATACTGTGTAATACCCTGAGGATCTTTTTTATTTTTTTGATTCATTGTATCAAACCTATATTCCTTCCTCCCTCAAAAAAATGGACAAGGTGAAGGCAAAGATAAATTATTTTACCTAATGTTTGACAGTGATAGAAGCAGAACAAGTAGCATCATAAATGTGATTCCTTGGGTTTTTTTGGTCCTTCAGTTTTAATTGGAAAAAAAAAAAAAAAGCAACCAGTATAGTAATGTAATATTACCCTAGCCTACTCTTTCCCAAACACTATTTCTTTTTTTATTGTTTTAAAAACTTATGCCTTACATTTTCTGACTACTTTATTTAAAATAGCAGCTTTCCCAATAATCTGTATCTCTGTTGCCTTTATTTTCTTCAAAGCACTTGTTGCAATCTGGTATACTTTATATATATATACATATACACATATACATATATATATACACACATATATATACGTGTGTGTGTATATATATATATATATATATATATGTATGTATATATACTGTCTCCTTTATTAGAATAAAATGTCCATGAGAGCAGAGACTGGTATCTATTTTATTACTGTATCCCAGTGCGGAGAACAGCGCCTGGTATATAGGATGCCCTCAATAAATATTTTTTGAATGAGTGTGATAAAATAAAATAAAAAATGTCTTGCCTATTAAGGTGACTGACTTCTTTTTATGTTAGCATTTGTTTCAAGAATTTTTGTTCGTCTCAAATGAAATATCATCCTTTATCGCCCTTCTTTTTCTTTGCATTTTTATCTGAATAGAGAGTCCTAGTTTGGGAAGTTGTAATAATCACTTCTTATTTTCTAGATGGCCAATGGCTTATTTACAGAGGGTAGATTACTTCCCCATAACTATTAATGTTTACAGTTTAGGGCAAGAGATCAAGCCATATGTATTAAACTTGGTCGCTCAATATGGTGGTCACCTATGGATTCCTTTATTTGCTTGCTTGTTTCTATCCATCATTTTCCAAAATGGATTTCAAGAGGCTGTCTACAAATTCCTAACATCCCATTCACACCCATCTCTGTTTTTACTCTACTAATCAATCATTATTGGGTCAACTAGATAGAGTTCATAAAGTTGCTTATTATCTCTTTATCTCATTTCTAAAGAGAAGTAGTTCATTTCCCCAAACTCTTTTTTTGCTTGGATAATGTTTTCCTTTGATGTTATATTTTAGCACTGTTTCAGCCAGTCTCTGTGAAGAGTAAATTCTACATATCCTCTTTACTGTCGATCATTAGAGTGCAGCAACCTAGAACAAAGGGGAGGCACTTGAATTGCTGGCTGGATTCACGAGTGAAACTAACTGTGAGGACACTCATCTTTGCCCCGTTGGGTTTATTTGGAGTAGATCAGTTTAAATGATAGGCTTCCATGGGAGAAAGAAGACACTTCCATAACAATGAATTCTGCATGACAGGAAGCTATGAGTGCATGAGAAGTACAGTTATTTTTGATTCTTGAAACTTGTTATCAGAGAATTGTTAGCAAGGTGGACTTAGGGGCCAGCACTCCAGTTAACAGCTTCCTTTTCCAGACAAATTTAAGTCCATTGATGGATATCAGTTACACTGACTTTTTCTGCCAATAGCAGGGGTCATGGGAATTAATAACCCGATATCAAAGGAAACAGAAATTCTTCATTTGACTTTTAATTGTTTCTCAATGACAATTATGCTTTGAATGATGGATTGAATGATGTTATTTATTACAACACTAGAAACGTGTTTAGTCAAATAGAGAAGCTACTTCTCAAAAGGTGTTCTTTAAGATTAGTATCTAGTTTTGCATGTGGATTGATTCGTATCTTACCTATTGGGTCTGCTTTAACAAGTACTGGGCAGCTTATAAACAACGGAAATTTATTTCTCACAGTTCTGGAGCCGGGAAATCCAAGATCAAGATACCAGTATATTCAGTTTCTGGTGAGGGCTTATTCTACATAGCCAGTGTTTTCTTGCTATGTTTCCACATGATAGAAAGGGCAAGCAAGCTCTTTAGCCTTTTTTATTAGGACACTAATCTCATTCATGAAGGCAGAGCCCTTACACCCTAATCATCTCTTAGAGGCCCCATCACTTTTCTTTTCTTTTTTTTTTTTGAGACTGGGTTTTTCTCTGTTGCCCAGGCTGGAAGTGGTGCAATGGCACGATCTCAGCTCACTGCAACCTCTGCCTCCCAGGCTCAAGGTATCTTCCCACCTCAGCCTCCTGAGTAGCTGGGACTACAGGTTCGTGCCACCATGCCTGGCACATTTTTTGTATTTTTGGTAGAGATAGGTTTTCACCACATTGCCCAGGCTGGTCTTAGACTCTTGGGCTCAAGCAGTCTGCCAGACTCTTGGGCTCAAGCAGTCTGCCCGCTTTAGCCTCCCGGAGTGTTGGGACTACAGGTATGAGCCACTGTGCCCAGAGGCTCCACCTCTTAATACTATTGCAGTGGTGATTAGATTTTAACATAGGAATTTTGGGTGAACACCGACATTCAGACCATAACAGATATAATTCCCCAAAAAATTGTATAAAGATTACTCTCCTGAAATTGAAGCAATTGTTTTTGGATTTGATATGTTAAATGTTGGTTGGTGATAACACATTGATTTTTTTTGTTTTTGAGATGGAGTTTCACTCTTGTTACCCAGGCTGGAGTGTAGTGGCGCAATCTCGGCTCACGGCAACCTCCACCTCCTGGGTTCAAGCAATTCTCCTGCCTCAGCCTCCCGAGTAGCTGGGACTACAGGGCCGCGCCACCATGCCCAGCTAATTTTTGTATTTTTAGAAGAGACGGGGTTTCACCATGTTGATCAGGATGGTCTCGATCTCCTGACCTCGTGATCCACCCGCCTCGGCCTCCTAAAGTGCTGGGATTATAGGCGTGAGCCACCGCGCCCGGCTGATTTTTATTATATAGTAGTAGGATGTAGGCATGCTCTGCATATCCATTTAATGAATTGTTTGTGTTTAAAAGATGCCTTTAGACCTCCCAAGCATATGTGTTTGATACTAGCTTTTTCATATGTGTTTCTTAGAACAGATAAGAATTGTTTCCAAACATCCAAACAAGCCAAGATGGGAATCAAGATTATATGAGTAGGATCTGATTTTTGTCTTTGTAGAAGACTTAATCTAAAAGAATTTTCCACAAGGAAAAGCTCTTTTGATTTTCACTGTAGTACTATAATTTTGTTCAAATTGTTACTGAATAAAATAGGCAACAATGAAAATAAATTGCAGGAGTACTAAATTTTATTAGCAGCTATGTTAATAGGTTCTTCCTATTGTTTGTAAAACCTTTTCATCTTTTATCTGTTTGTTGAACTCCTTTTATTAAGTTCTAGCTGAAATATCATTTCCAGGAAGTGTTTCTTTCTCCGCTAGGGCAGGGTTGATTGCTTTTCCTCAGTGGTCCCATTATTGCTCTAAGTGATGTATTATGGATATAGATACTTATTATGTCTATTATTCACTAAAGCCATATAACAATGTATTATAATGGTTTATGTGTCTGTTTCTTCCTTTTCTTTCCAGCAGATAGTGAGTTCTTCATGGGCAGAAATAATGCATTAGTCTCTTCTTAAATATAAGCTCCCCAAATAGAACCCAGTATATACCAAGTTCTTTAGTTGGTCAAGTAAACAAACAAAATATAAACAAACCGTAAACCCTAATGTTGGGCAAACTTTGCTAGCATAAATAAAGCCAGTATGTTTGAAAATTTTATATAGTTGCACTAGATATAATAAAGAGATTGATTAAAGATCCAGCAAGTTAAACAGTATTACACTTTCCACTGTACCAATAAGACATTTTTAAAAGATTAGGTTATACTTTATTCTGAGAAAAGGCAATATCATGAATCCTGCTTTATTAATACCTAAATATATCACCATTGGTTAGTTTTGTATGGCAGAAAGGATATAGAAAAAATAATAATAGAAAGAAATTTTAACATGCTGTACTTTTCTCTGTAATTTTGTAAACTCACATTCCATACATACCAATAAAATTAATTCTGTACCTTTATTAAAACTTCAATATCTTCATTTATATTTAGAGTGGTAGCAACATAAAATTGAAACCTGAGAGTTGTGAAGGATATAAAGTCATGTTTTAATAGAGAAACTAAATTGCTCCTTCAAAGAGCCTATAAAACTGAAAAGCATTCATTATAAATGTAATAAAAACTTATGAGTCCCATTTTATTAAAAGTACACCCAGTTTCCTGGAGGGACTTGATCATTTAGAGGTAAACCACGGATGCTTTATGTCTAGCAGCATACTTTATGTGAGATAAGACATCTACTGAAATGAAGTTGGTGGTTTTAACATGATCCCTAATGCACATGCACTCATAAGATCAGAATTTTAACGTTAGCAAAAAGTTTGCTGCTTTTGATAGTAAATTATTTACTGCTCCTTATCCAAAAACCAGAATGATAGTGAAAGATAAAGCTTATGCTTCTTCTAATTGGTTTGTTATATCAGACTAACATCTTGTAAACTTCATGCTCAAATCGAATTATATAGATGAACAATGTTACAGGATAATAACTTTAGTGATTACCATTGGCTTTTTTTTTTTTCTATTCAGACGTAGTACTGTTTTTAATGCATTAAGGAGAATCATTTTCAGTTTGGGCTTATTTTAGTGTTTTAAACTGTTGTATATTTCATGTTTGATACTATTTTATATATTCCACATACATGTTTTAATTAATTGTGGTTGTATTGCTGACAGTGTGTGAAGGTGCAAAAGGAAATTACAGGGAACTGACAGGTTGTCCAGTTACTCTTAGTTTTAGAATCAGGTAACTTTAAATACAAATATTTGCATACTTAAATGAGAGAATTCAAATATGTGAGTTAACATACATTATATTTGGGCTGTATTGAGCCATTACAACCTGTGTTCTTACTCGTAGTGTTATATGATTCTAAGGGCAGATCTGGAGCCATATTTAGGGGAATTGTCACATTCAGAAACTGAGACAGGTTTTTTTGTAAAATGGTGTCAGGGTATTTTAATCTCTTTCTTGAAATCCACTCCACAAATACATGTAATTTAATGGGAAAAAAAGGACACAAATTATAACAGCCCAACTAGAAAATACAGTTCCAAAATACAGTGACTGACATAGCTATCAAGTTCAGTGGAATTTGGTCCACATTGAGGGAGGACACTAGGAGTTGAAACATAGTTTTCCAGATCTCTACCTGTTTGTATGTATCTTTGAAAATGCATATATTCTCCACTCAAACATTCAATTCAATTGGTAGTTTTCTGTAAATACTGAAGATGTTTATATTCTTTTTGGGAACTTACAATCTAAAGAAAGAGAAAGATGTGACAAGGACATTATAACTCTAAGGCCAGATGTAAGTATTATGGAAAAACAAAGTCCAACAATGTCTGAGTTCTAAAAACTGGAGAATTGGGAAAAATGCTTCATAAAGAAGCATTTGCAAAAGTATTGAAAGAAGGATTTCAGTAGGTAACGATGGAGGAAAAGGGCATTGTTGGTAGAAGTAGCATCAATCAAGGCAGAAATTATCAGGGCATGGTTAGGGAGTAGTTATGGATTCTAGTTTGATTGCAGCATGGGATACATGGTGGAAAGTATGAATCACTGCTTCACAAGGGTCTGTAGTTAATCAGAGTGACCTGGCACATTCATGGTATTGGGAAGTTGGAGTTTATTATGGCAGTTAATCCACACAGCAGCCCATGGAGTAATAATAACTGCTCATATAAGTTAGGAAAATGAGACTTAGAACTTGCCTAAAGTCATTCTGCTCTTGAGTAGTTGAGCCAGGAATAAGATCCAGAGCTGTTCTGACCCATATTCTTACTCACAGTGTTATATGATTCTAAGGGTAGGTCTGGAGCCATATTTAGAGGAATTGTCACATCAGGTCAAAATTTCAGCCAGGTTATGCAGACTAGGGAGAATACTTTTTTCTCTTTTCAAATGAGTAAAAGAAAATCTGTCTTCATTTTCCGATTAGTAATTGCATTCTTGTGTCCTGGAGACTAGGAAAAGAATACTTGGCTTCAAAATGCCATCTTTGGAATCTATGGTGAAAAATTATAATTAAAACCCAGATGTCCCTAAATTTAGATTGTCTCTGTACTCTTCATTCCTCTGTGCAATATTATCTGCCTACTAGTTTCTAAATTCTATTCAGTCAATGCTTTTTCCTCCTTGCTTGCTATTGTTGTTTACTGTAAGGTAGGTCTTTGCTTTAAATCCCTACTAATGTGTGACAGTTCTAAAGTCTGAAGGAACTTTTAATTTGAAAGTAATTGCTTGGCATCAAGAGTAATTTTCAAAAGAGCGAAATTATTTGAAATATTTTAAACTGCAATTTTAGTCTTTAGAATTAGATGGATTTGTCATTTGATAAAATGTAATAGTATTGAGTGAACACATTGTAAGCTATCCATTGTGTAGTAGTTCTGCTGAGTTTTAAAATATTGTTATTTTTCCTGTCCTTCCAGCTTGATACTACCTTAACTGATGACAGATGGTACTTTGGTTTGTTGAAGCCCAATTCTATGATTATTTTATCTTTCATTGCCTTTTTAAAGACATATGGAGATATCGTCATCAGATAATTAGCCATATTACTCTGAGAATCATTTTACTATAAATACTTGGTTAATTTTTAAAGTAATTGGTTGGCTTATATGACCTTTGTGAGAGTTGGTGTACTTCCTCAATATTTTCAGTATTTTCTGGGCCTCAGATTAGGTAAAATAACATAGCATTAATTCATGATGCCTTTGTGAATATAAGAGAATTCAAGAGAGTTCATGGAAGTTTAGGGAAACTTCATAAAGGGAAAACTAGAAGTAGCTCAAGTCAGCCTCAGTAAGGGCAAAATAAATTGATATTCCTATTCAGTGAAATACTGCACAGCTCTGAAAACTAGTGAGTTTTTTATGTCCTGTTGAGGAGATGTGTCTAAGATATATTTTAAGTTAAAAATGTAAAATTACAAATAGTATGAGAGTATTTATATAGAGATAAAACTATATGGATACATAAACAGCAAATGTGGGCAGTGAAAACTTTCTAAGGAACCATTAACAATGGTTATTTTTGGGGAAAGAAACTGGGTAAAATGATCATTTAAATTTTTGTATTTTCATTTCCTATTTTATGGAACTGCTTTATTTTTTTTTCTTCCTTTTTCTCCCCCACTCACAATGAGCATGTATTGCTTTTATTAACTAAATCGATTTTTTAAAAAAGTTTCCATTTACTTAGAAAATAGTGGATAGGAGGCAGCTCTTCATGTCCTCCATAATCTTTTTGAATGAAACTTCATAATCTCCTAATTTACAATGATTGTAAGATGTTTTAGGGAAAATACCACCTTGTTCCAGTTTAACTCTCCTAGTGATGAATGGATGACTTCCTTGGATTATTTTTTTTCTAGTTTGATTTTTATGGTTTGATTCCGGAAATGATGACCAGGTCTGAGCCTTAGCTGGCATCCTTTCACATTATTCCAAGAGATTATTTTTATTATTTTTTTGGAGGCCCCAAATAATCTTGGTTTAAAAATTAAATTTGTGGGTCTGGTGGCTCATGCCTATAATCCGAGCACTTTGGGAGGATAATGTGGGAGGATTGTTTGATCTGAGTAGTTCAAGACCAGTTTGGGCAACACAGGGAGATATAGTCTCTATCAAAAAAAAAAAAAAAAAAAAAAAAACGGGGTTGTGGGGGAAAAAACCTTGGGGAAAACCCCCGGGGGGGGGGGGGGGGAAGAAAACATTGGGCCCCG